>JAVJIF010034429.1:0-145847 GCA_038442645.1 Agave tequilana
AGGATCATCAAGAGAGAAGCACGACTCTTCAGCGAGCTTACTGAGTACTAGCCGCTCTTCGCCTACCTCCTCTTTGAGAGTTTTGGTAGACGGAGCTGAGTTACTCTTTCTCTACCGACCGAATGAGAAGACCCCCGACGGTCCAGGACGTCATCTGGTCAACGGAGAACAAGATTCACTCTCCATCGCCACACGAAGAACCCAGCTTTAAACAAAGGAAGATTCAGACATCCTCCCTCCCTTGTAACTGGAAAAGAGGGAAGAGTAGTTCCTTTGTTGTAATCGTTTCGCTTGAATCAAGGAAATCTTTTACAGCTAAAACCACTTTCTCCGAACACCAAAGTTTTCCGGCCCTACAAGAGATGCGACTCCGCTGGGGACAACCTTCGTTACTGACGAGGCACCGTGGTGCAAGATGACGTTCTCCGTAAGGGGAAAATGGTCGAATCCCTCGTCGTCGAGTTCGACCAGGCGAAGTATGAAGAGTTCCTCTCTTCTGGCTCCAAGAGCCCAAAGACCCGCGTCTGCCGCAGGGTCTCAAGTGGACAGCCCCCTGAAGCCCAATCTGAGGCTCTGTCGGGTGCTCCTGCTGCCTACTGTGCCAAGTTTGGTTCACGCGCCAACGCCTCTCCGAAGGCCCGCGTAACCTCATAATCCTCTGCTACGATCAACCGCGCCGCGCAGAACACACGCGCCAACGCCTCTCTGAAGGCCCGCGTGGGTCCCCGGCACATCTACTGGTGCGATCGGACCGTGTCGCACAGAACGCCCGCGGTCAGCGTCTCTCAGGAGACCCGCGTGGCAAACACCCCTGGTTCTACAAACCAGGAAGTTGTTGGCTTCTCTCTTCCTCACGACGCAATCGGAATGCCGAGCGTCGACAGAGAAGACGCGCGCGTCAACACTCGGTCGGAACCGTTGGTTTTCTGACTGGGGTTGAATGCAGCGTACGATCGATGCCTTGCCCGCACCTCTGTCCAGTGCTGCGAGAGGTCCGTGTTTGGCGACCCAAACGCGAGACTCCCCAAGTTGAGCCCTCTAAAGACCAACTTGTCAAAACGCCGAAGCGAAGCTTCTGCGTCTTGTCAAACGCAGGAAGCACGCGCCCATAGGCGTGGGGCCCAGCAGCCCACTCTCTCCCAAGTCTCTCTGCTCCAACGCAGCAGACAGCAACGCGAAAGTCGCGTCTCATATCAACAGAGAAGCCAGACGCGCGTGACGCAGCGCGACGCAAACAGCCGCGTTTTCTGAAACCTGTGTCCAGGCTGAACAGCACATGACTGTCTCCCGTCGTCGACGTTGCGAGACCAGTCTCTTTAATCCCCCTCCCACAGATTTGAGGGATTATTTGACAAGGAGAGGAGTGCCAATCAGACCACTTCTCCATGCTGCTGTCAACAGCTCATTCAGATGCTCTCTGGATGCCATTGCGAGTCAGGCGCGTGCACCAGCCGTCTTTAATTAGACAGCTGACCCTGATTCCCCCATCAGCCAAGAGAAGACGCTCCCACAGGAGGAGAACCTTCTCAGATGTTGAATACCCGGAGCTTACTGCAAAATGACTAGCAGGAGTAAGGGGAAACAAAATTGCAGTCAGCCCAGATGACTCCGAGTCTGACTCTGTACCGGAAGGAGTGTATCAACACACTCGCACCCGGACGGGGGCCATTCCCCCAATTGACTATAATGCCTTAGCCCGCGGCATTAGAACGGGTGATTCTCACTCTGCTGTAGTGGGGTCGCAAGCTTCAAACCTTCCGTCGAGAAGGAGGCTTCCGCCTACATGGCAGACACTCCTGAGGAGACGACCAGGCGTTTTAGAACAGACGCAGAAGCACCAGATGGATATAATCGCCTCTCAACAGAGATCCATTGACTCCCTCAAGCATATGCTCGAGAAATTGCTTGAAGAAAGAGCGAGATCTCCTCCTAGACGACCGAAGGGGAAAGGGAGAAAAGGAGAAAGCCCACCCTCCGAATCTTCTGACGAGACACGACGATCTACCTCGGATGTGTCCAAGCCCTCGTCGCAGGCAAGAAGCGACCAGACCCGGGAAAGGCTCATGCTAAGAAGAATGAGTCAACTGGAGCAGCGCCTCGAGGCCCTTACCAACCGTAAAGGCCTCCAAGAAGCTGGAGTAGTCCGGCCCTATCCGGCCGAGTGGGACTTAGTCCCGTACCCTCCTAAGTTCAAGGCTCCAACTCTCCAGGCATTCGACGGGAAGGGTCACCCAAACCAGCACATCTACTACTTCAAATCCCAGACCGGAATGTGGTAGATAACGATGCCATCCTGGCGCGACTGTTATCGGCACCCTGAAAGGGTTGGCCTTTGAATGGTTCATGAAGCTCCCGAAGGTTCCATCAAGAACTGGGGCGACTTGAGAAGCTGTTTCTAACACGCTTCTTCGAAGATGATTCGGAGGTCACAATGCCTACCTTTTAGCTACAAAAACGCGAAAGGGAGAGTCCGTCAAGTCTTTCGTAGAAAGATTTCGGAACATGGCACTCCGATGTCCAAGCGGCATGACCCAGGCCACCCTGGTGGAAACATGTCGCCATAATCTCCAAACTCACTCCTTGCTCAAATAGGAGTTGCTGAAAGCCGCACCTAGAAACAATTAGTCCAGCAAGGTGAACAGGCTGAGGAGATTGTCGCCCGCGTCAGAGCGGAAGAAGGCAAGCCCAGGCCAGAGAGGTCGACAAGGCGTGCACCAGACACATCCCTCCAAACCAGCGGAAGGATAATTTGGCGACGGAGACCAAATCTCCCACCAAACCTCAAACAGGCAGGGCAAGTGGCTCTTCAAGCCAGCCACGCCCCAACAAGCAGTATTCCTTCAAGGAGGAACACGTCGATTCGCTCTTCAAGCTACTCAACAAGAGCAATCGACTGAAGCTCCCTGAAATTAGGCGCCCGGAAGAGGTCGGCAAGACCGACAATCCCACCTACTGCTTATACCACAGGATGCTCGGACATCCTACCAAAAGCTGCTATGTCTTTAAAGACATCCTTCAAGCTCTGATTGACGCGGAGGTATTAAAACTCCGACCGGAGCAGAAGAAGATGACGGCCAACATGACGTCGATCCTCCAGTTTGGGACACGACCCCCGACACCCGTGGGGGTAATCTCTGTCCCGAAAGGAGAACTGAGGGTGGTCAACACAGACCCTCATCAGCAGCAGGAGAAAGGCTGGTCGGTCCCTCCCTACACCTCGAGGGGAATCATGTGGGTCCACCCTGACCTCGTCGACGAGCAACAATGGACGACTGTGACCAACAGAAAGTCCAAAGGCAAAGGAAGGCTTCATCTTGCCATGTGATATGCGCCTCTTCTCGAGAAGCGGACACTGATGTTCCCTCGCTGACTGACTCAGAAGAGGAAACAATAGTCCTGGCCGCAGAGCCCAGCCAACCTACGGGGAGGGACCCGTTCAGGACAGGCATACTTGAAGCAGTACGGCGAGACATCAGCGGCTTCTCCGCAACCAGCCGTGGAACCAGCCAAGCCCTCCTCTAAACAGCCTGGGGAGAAGCAGAAAGAAACTCGTTTTTCTCGAGTTCTTGCGAAAGGTGTAACAGAAGGATCCTCGACACCTTACCGCTTCGACGTCTTGGCTCAACTAGCCAACATCCCGGCACGCATTACCTTGTATGAGCTCCTGAGGCTATCAAAGTCAACCAGAGAGGCTCTACAAGAAGCTCTGGCAAATGCTGAGGTCTTTATGACCCGCGTGCCAAAGGAGGAAGATGAAGAGGATTGCCTCCACACCTCCCCAAATGCTCCCTGCATCACCTTCACAACAGATGACATGCAGGTTAAAGGGAAGCATGACCGACCCCTATACTTCACAGGGTATATTGGGTCATCCGAGGTGAACCGCATCCAGGTAGACCCAGGGTCCGCGCTGAGCATCATACCTCGCCGGGTTATGCAGTTTCTAGGCATTCCTACCCATCGTCTGAGCCCTACCCAGACGACTATTTACGGGTTCAATGCCAACAGCTCCCGCCCAATGGGGAAGATCAAGCTCAAATGCCAGATCGGGAGCCTCAAGTCAGAAGTGACGTGTTACGTCATTGACGCGGACACTTCCTACAACCTGTTGCTGGGACGACCATGGATTCACCGCAATTCCATCGTTCCCTCTAGTCTCCACCAAGTCATGAAATACATTGACGAGAGTGGACAGGTCCCGAACGTTGATTGCCGAAAGGCATCCGTTTAAAGGGGTTGAAAATTATTTCACGGACTCCCTCTTATATCAGGATCCGGAGGAGACTAATGAACCCCACAACCAGAGGAGCCAGACTCTGGTAATGAAGCTGACATTGAGCCTGAGAAAGAAGAGTGCCTGTGGGAGTTGGAGCCCATTGTAAAGAGCACTAATAAGCTCGATGTTGATACCACCGACGATGCGGGTGGTTGGTACATTAATGAAGATTTAGACTTTGCGTATTCCCTGTGTATGTTTCCGATTCAATACCGTCGGATACCACTACCGACATGGACGATGACCTCTGGTCGGCAATAGATGCCTTGACATCTTTGCATGTACGGTGAAATCATCCTTCGGGACATACCAAGATAATGGTGACGCGCAAGAGTCTGTATTCATGTTCCAGCCGGACGAAAAGGCCAAAGACCAATACTTTTTGGGCGAATCGCATCTGAACCTATGCCCCACGAAGAATCGGAAGGTGAGGATGAATCCCCTCAGTTCGATCATTATGAACAAGAACGCTCAAGATGATGAAGCGCATGGGGTATGATCTAACCAACAGGCCTGGGCTGAACTTCGGAAAAGGAAGAAGAACACTGCTTCGATCCTTTGTACCGAAAGGGAAAACCCCTGATTACTATCATCGGACGCGCCGGGGGTTGGGCTATATATCAACTCCAGTGCCATCAGCCTCTGATTCGGAGAGACTGTCAAGTCATGACTGCTCATCAGACACGTCGTCATGGGAATCAGATGTCAGTGTCGGCAACATCTTCAAAGGGCTTTCAGTAAACATGGTTTCGACAAGCCATCTGGAGGATGAAGATGAAGAAAGATCCAATCTGATACAGATCCTTGGATCAGACATTTGAATGCTCTTTGGGACATCCGCTTTGAACAGCGTGAGCCACCCACAGAAGACAAGGTTGTTCAAGTCAACCTAGGAGATGAAGACAATCCTAAACCCATCTTCATAAGTGACGGCCTGTCGCCTCCAGAGAAGAAGGATTTAATATCTCTTGTACAAGAGTATATAGATGTCTTCGCCTGGAATTATGAGGACATGCCTGGACTTGATCCTCAAGTGGCTATGCATCGCCTCAACATCAATCGGACATGAAGCCCGTTAAACAACAGCAGCGACGGTTCCGTCCAGAGATAATGGAGGCAATCCAATCAGAAGTCAGGAAGCTTATTGACTCCGGCTTTATCAGGGAGGAACAGCATCCCGACTGGGTAGCCAACATCGTCCCCGTCGCCAAGAAGACGGGAAGATCCGGATCTGCATCGACTTCCGTGATCTAAACGAGGCCTGCCCCAAAGACGAATTCCCATTGCCAATCACAGATGTCATGATTGACAATACTTGTGGATTCGAGCGAATGTCCTTTATGGACGGGTTCTCAGGATATAATCAAATCAAGATGTATCCCGATGACAAAAAGCACACCTCCTTCAGGACACCTCTAGGGGTATACTGCTACACCGTCATGCCCTTCGGTCTGAAAAATGCGGGGGCAACCTACCAAAGGGCCATGAATGCCATTTTCCATCGGCAGATACGCAAAACGGTGGAATGTTATGTCGACGACATTGCGGTGAAAAGCCGCACTAAGGGTGATCACATAGCAGACCTGAGGGTGGTCTTCGACATCATGCGGGCTCATCAATTGAAGATGAACCCCACCAAGTCCTTCCTGGGGGTAGCCAGTGGCAAGTTCCTAGGGTTTGTCGTGACTTCCACAGGAATCCATTTGGATCCGGAGAAAGTCCGTGCTATCCAAGAGATGCAACCCCCCAGAAGCCTCAAGGAGCTCAGAGGATTACAAGGACGATTGGCATATATCCGCAGATTCATTTCAAATCTCTCCGGGAGATGCCAACCCTTCGCTAAGCTGATGAAGAAGGGCGTTTCGTTCATTTGGGACGACGCTTGCCAGCAAGCATTTGAGGAGATCAAGCACTACCTCACCCAACCACCAGTCCTGGCAGCTCCGGTATCCGGAAAGCCTTTCCTGGTGTACGTCCGATCAATGGATCATTCTTTGGGAGCTCTACTAGCTCAGAATGATGACCAGGGGCGAGAACAAGCAATCTACTACCTAAGTAGAACGATGATCGGAGCCGAACATCGGTACAACCCGATCGAGAAGGAATGTTTGGCACTAGTGTTCGCCATTCAGAAAATGCGACACTATCTGGTGGGCCAAACCATAAATGTCATATCCAAAGTCAACCCCTGAGGTTACTTATGACAAAGCCTTCTTCACTAAATGGCCGGCTGGCAAATGGGCCATATTGCTATCACAATATGAGATGCATTTTCTGCCACAAAAGGCTATTAAGGGACAAGCGGTGGCGGACTTCTTAGCTGAACACCCAGATCCCAGGGCAGCCAAACTCTACGAGGATCTCCCAGACGAGGTCACCGAAGCCTGCCTGACCCAGACATTGTTCGAAGGACAAGTATGGCAACTTTTCTTCGATGGTGCATCAAGAACAAGCTCTAGGGGACATACAGTTGCGGGGTAGGAGTAGTACTCGTCTCCCCACAAAATTACGTGATTCCCCGAGCTATCTCGTTAACCGAGCCCTGTTCCAACAATGTGGCGGAATACAACGCTCTTTTGATTGGGATGCAATTCGCCGATGAGATTGGCGTTAAAAATCTCGAGGCATACGGTGATTCTAAACTCATCGTCAGCCAAGTTCGCGGAGAGTATGAGGTCAGGCATGAAGATCTAGTACCCTACTACAACGCGACAATCCACATGGCCGAGAGGTTTTCAAACTTCTACATCGACCATGTACCGCGCAAGCAAAATGCGCATGCAGATGCACTTGCATCCCTTGCTGCCTCCTTAGCTCTTCCAGCTGGAGCAATGGAGAAGGTATTCGTCTATAGCCACGACCTATACTGCCCAAAAAAGTCCCCTCGGAGACTACCAGAGGTCAACGGGAGATCGTCGCGGTAAGGAAACACTTGAAGTGTCAACCGATCCAGAACTTAAAGACTGGCGATTCCCCTACATTGATTTTGTCTTGTACGGCATCTTGCCCGAAGACACCAGGGAGGCGGCTGCCATCCGAAGGAAAGCCTCCAAATTCTACTACAATGCGATTTCGCGAACATTGTATCGTCGATCGCATGACGGGATCCTGCTCCGATGCCTCTCATCAAAAGAAGCCCAAGGAGTATTGAAAGAAGCCCACGATGGTACTTGTGGAGCTCATCAACCTGGCCCGAAGCTGGCAAACCGACTCCAAAGATTGGGTTACTATTGGCCCAAGATGGTTGCCGATGCTGTTGCCTATGCCAAAAGATGTCACGCCTGTCAAATACATGGCGATTTCATCCATCAAGCACCAGGATACCTCCACTCTACGACCTCTACCTGGCCGTTCGAAATGTGGGGGATGGACGTGGTTGGTCCTATCAGCCACCATCATCAAAGGGACATCGGTTCATCCTAGCGATAACCGATTACTTCTCAAAGTGGGCCGAAGCTATCCCTTTGCAAGAGGTGAAATCTTCTAACGTGATCAAGTTCGTGAAACATCACGTTATTTACCGGTTCGGTGTGCCTTCGGCGGATTGTCCATGACAATGGACCCCAGTTCATCAGCCAGGCTTTTCAGAGATTCTGCGCCAAGTTCAGAATCCAGAGTGTGTCATCAACGGCATACTATCCGCCCGCGAACGGCCTCGCAGAAGCTTTAATAAGACTATTGGCAAGCTTCTCAAGAAATTCGTCTCGAAAAGTCAACGAGACTGGGACGATAAGTTGGGCGAATGCTTATGGGCCTATCGCACGACTGTGCGAACCCCAACTAAAGCCACGCCATTTTCCTTGGTGTACGGATGCGAAGCCGTCCTTCCACTGGAAATCCAATTCCATCTCTTCGCGTCGCCTTGACAGCGGAAATGACAACAGAGGAGAAGCATCGACAGCGACTCCAAGAATTGGAAGCCTTGGACGACAAGCGTCTGCAGGCCCAACAACAAATCGAGCTTTATCAAGCTCGTATCACCAGAGCCTTCAACAAGAAAGTCAAATCCCGAACTTTCAAGAAAGGCGACCTCGTCTTAACCGTCCGAAGACCCATGGTCATGACGCACAAGACGAAAGGAAAATTCCAACCCAAATGGGAAGGACCATTTGTGGTAGAGTCAGTCTACTCAAATGGATCGTATCGCCTCATAACCTCAAATGGCGATACACTCATGATGCCAATCAATGGCAAATTCCTGAAGAAATACTATCCCTAGATGGCATTCTTCCACCGATCAAGTAAAAATACACCTCTGATCAAACATCCGACGCCCTTGATGGCTAAGGATAGAGGAAAATGTTGGCTTTTAAGTCCAACATAAGTCTTCGACAACTCATCATGCTGAGGGGAATAGCATGGCTAGCCCAACTCAAACGGTAGTTGGTAAAGGCATGACAAACCCGTTGACAGCTGAGGATTTGCTAAAAATCCTAAGGGACACGTTCCCATTTGATCCACGCCTCCGACGGCTAAGGATAGAGGAAAATGTTGGCCTTTAAGCCCAATCTAAGTCTCGACAACTCATCATGCTGAGGGGAATAGCATGGCTAGCCCAACTCAAACGGTAGTTGGTAAAGGCACCTCAAATCCGTTGACAGCTGAGGGTTTGCTAAAAATCCTAAGTGGATTTGATTCCACTCTTCCCTCCAAAAATCCCTTACCAATTCTCATCCATAGAATGGTAGGACCACAAAATGCAATCATTACCATGTTAACACTATACCTCTGGTAATGAATACTCTTTGTCGAGTACAAACCTGGCTTGTTAACTTGCATAGAGTAACAAACTCTCAAATTTGCCAAGTTAACACTATACCTCTGGCACCTCAAATTCCACTTGTCAATTCTCATCAATAGAATGACAGGTCCTCAAATTGCTCCTATCGCAAGCAAATCCTTGTCAAGTTAATATCACACCTCTGACAAACTACTGTTTAAGTTAACATTACACCTCTAAGCAGTACATCGAGTGCCTGTCAAGTTAATATCACACCTCTGATAGTCACCTTTCCTCGACTTCCTTGTCCAAGCGAGATGAACGATGCCAAGTTAACACTACACTTCCAGCATCCGAGTCATTGTTAAGTTCAACAATACACCTATGGCTATGACCTTTCCTCGACTTCTTTAAGCCGAGACGACTAATGCCAAGTTCAACATTACACCTCTAGCATTTCTATCACTGTTAAGTTAAACATCACACCTATGACAGTGACACCCTCAGTTTTCCCAAATAAAACTGAGATGCTGATGAGTTAGGTTAATATCACACCTCTAACTCACATCCTTGTCAAGTTAATATTACACTTCTGACAAGACTACTTCTAAACCGTTAAGTTAATATCACACTCTAACGGTAAAAATCTTACTAGACTCCCCACGAGTCTAGTTTCATTTGATATTCTCCCCAACCGAGTATCAAATTCATTCTGGAGGCACTGTTGGTTAACATTACACCAATAAACAATGCTTCCATCAAAATCCCCAGCTGATCTTAAATCAAGTTAATCCCAAATCCTTGATAAAAGTTCACCTTCTCTGGGGGTACGCGCTCCACTCGTCACTTTCTTTTATAAAGTGGCGGGTCCACCAAAATTATTCTTTAGCTTCTAAAGCAAAACGTTCAAGACAACAGAAAGAAGCAAAAAGAAAAGTGTCACTTTTATTCATATCCAAACACATGAAAGTGATACAAAACGCTCTCTTATACAATAAGATTGAGTGTTACAATTAAGGAGTACAAAGAAGTCCCTCTCTCTCTCTGAGGCCGTACTCACTCCTTGAAACCGCATCTGATCCCAGGTGCACAATTGGAGCCGGTTGCACTTTGATGCATGACGCCAACTTCGAAAGCGCCCTAGCTGACCAAGCCAAGAGCAATGGTGTTCTTGAGGTCCAGTGGCAATGGAAGGTCCTGCAACCCTTCGTTCAGGCGCGTCTCTTTCCCTAGTAGACTATCCAACAAACATGGAGTCACTCTTGGGGTGAGAGCAGAAGTTTCGGAGTCATCACAAAGGATGCCACCCTCCACTTAGTCCGGCGGCAGCAAAAAGTCCGGCAACTCTTCCTTCAAGAATTGATCCTTCCCCCAGCAGAAGACTCAACGGACTTTAACTGTCCTCGATGTCACTTCTGGGGTTTCATCACCATCCCTTTCCCCAGCAGGCCATCCAACGGAGTGTCCTTGATGTGACTTCTGGAGTGGGAGAGGAAGAGGATCTCATCTGCCGCCGCAACCGCCGGACCACCCTCGCCGGTACTCAGCCTATCCGTCTCTTGCACCAGATCTGAAGAGACCTTGGCGAGGGTTGGGTCCTCGTCAGAGATGTAATATACTCTCTTATAGGTGACGAGGACCATAATATATTCTCTCATAGGTGAAGGTTGAACGAGTTCGCCGACCGAAGTATTCTTCCAAGGGCCCAGCAAGCCTGCAAGGAACAAAAAGAGAGAATTAAAACAATCTGCAGCTTAGTGTAAACAGAGAAAAACTAAGTCAGCAGAGGCAAACGCGGGAATGATCCACGCAGTCAGCCAAATGCGGGAATGATCCATGCAGTCTACCAAGACGCAGGAATGACACGCGCAGCAAGCCAAACTGTTGCGTCAGCAGAGACAAACGCGAATCAAAACGCGGTCCCATTCTGTGCCTAGGTCAAAGAGCACAAACGCCGAAAAGGCACAAACGCCGAAAATTGCCATCTCCATGAACAGGAGTTGCAGGGTGCGGGTCTGAAACCTTTTTTGGAATTCGTCCAAGGCATTGGCCATGAAACGCGCTAAGGCACAAGCCATAAAACGCGCCAACACCAAGGGCCAAAGATTCCTGCACGCGCGTCCGGAGAAGTTCAGGTCCATGGTACAAATTCCAGAAGGAATGCACCAATGCAGACTTCATGAGGGGGTCCAGATGACATGAAGCCAAGGAACAGGCCATGGTGAATCTAAAATATCATGGTGAAACGAACGGCATACCCGTGGAGACCTCCGTCAAGAGTTGTAATCTCTGCACCAGGACGCAAACGCGGTCACGGGCAAAGAGTTGTTTTCTCCTAAAGAGACCAAACAGGAGCTTAAAAGCCCTGGGTCATCTTCAGAGCCATCCTCATCCATGGAGACAATTCTCTGAGGAAGATGAAAGTTCTCAAAGCGCTCTCTTAAAAAACAAAATAGTCCAAAGGCAGGATTGAAGGGAGAAAGGGCGCCCTATTTATAGGCAGCTCCTGATAACAGCGGTTAATGGCCCCGTAATCTGAACCGCCGGCATTAATAACTGCACAACTGCCAAGATCCAATAAAGGCCGGACGCGTGTAACGCTGCTTCGAGAACCGCCGCTGGCGCTGATCTCTAACCGCCCGCACTGGTTTCTCATTTAAGAGGATCAATACTCAAGCCCAATCAGCAGCCGACGCGTGGACAACTGCTTCGGGAAACAAAGCGGAAAATCCGCATCTGACGTTTAAAGATCACACCAAATCCCTATGACAGGCTGTATGTAACGCCTGGGAGTTTACACCCAGACGCGGATTGAAGAACTATCCACCCATCCGCGTCCCAGAAAGATGCCTGCGCGAGTCAAAGTCGCGTCCCCTCAGAATTAAGGGAAAGGCACAAGGCTGCGTCTCCCGCGTCTGCCTGATCCGCTTCCTTCTTCGCGGAAGCAGATCCGCGTTATTCAGAGCCGCGTCTCATGAAACAATGATGGCCACGTCTCCCTATGGATTGATGCTACGTCTTGTCAAAAGGACTTAGTCCTGCCTAAGTTCTCATGAACTAAGAACCGCGTCTCACCCTGTGATTGACGATGCGTTCGGAGGCCGCGTTTTCACTCTATGCTGCGTCTCATCAAGAAGACCGCGTTCCGATTTGTGATTGACGCCGCGTCTCATCAAAAGGACTTAGTAGAATCTAAGTTCTTATGAAATGATGACCGCGTCTCACTTTATGATTGACGCTGCGTCTCAGTAAAAGGACTTAGTAAAATCTAAGTTCCGGTAGACTGATGACCGCGTTTCACCCTGTGGGATTAATGCCGCGTCTCGCCAAGACCGCGTCTCATTAAAAGAACTTAGTCCTACCTAAGTTCAGTAATCACGACTGGTGATCGAGAGTTGGACTCATCCACAACAAGACAAAGAAATTGGGACAAAAGCTTTAAAGAAAACTTCTATTATACCAAAAAATGATAGAAGTGGATACAAACACTCTTAATAGAGTGTCCCTTTTCTTTACAGAAAAAAAAGAAGGCTAAATGTCCTGGTTCACCAAGGAACGGATTTGTTCCCTAAGGCGGTGAATCTCATGCTGGCGCGTCCTCTCAGCCTCCATGATAGCCCGGTCCCGCAGCTCCGCCTCAGATAAGAAACTTCTGGCAGACAGTTGCATCCGCAGAGAGTCCACCCTGGAAGATTGCAGAGACAGACTCTCTTCAGCCCGCGCCGTAGCAGCCCGTTGCTCCTCAAGCTCCTTTTTGAGGGAGACAAGTTTCTCCTCATTTAGTGCAAGAACAGCTTCCGCCTTGGCAATAATGTCCCGAGTTCTGAGGATGACCTGCTCCGTGCTCTGCACACTGAGCTCAGATTCCCTCGAATCTCCGGCTAATTTTTGAAATTCAGCCTTGGAATATTCAAGGTCACGGATCTCGGCAGTGATCTGCGCCTCCGCCTCCTGTCGCTCCCGTTCCTGAGCAGCTAGGAGCCTAGTCAGGATGGCCTGGGCCTCGCCGGAAGAACCTGCATCTTCCAAAGATTCCAGCTCCCGCAGGTTATCTCCAAGTTGCTCTACCACCCGCAGGCATGCCCTGGCAAGTGAAGGGCCTCCCGCCAATTCGACGCTCACGGCCATATTTTCAAGAAGCCTCTGGGCGAACTGGAAGGTGCTGTGTCCACGGAAGATGAGATCAATACATGATCCCATCGAGGTGAAGAATTGTTGCACCATCTGACGTGCCAGATCCCCCATGTCTTCACCACCTAAGAAGCTTCCCGACCCTTTTTCTGTCACGGGACAAGGGATATAGGGCGGGTCTTCTCGCACAAGAGCCGTGCCAGCCGTCGATGTGGCCAGAACAAGACTACCCATTGGCGCTTCCGGGAGCGCTGCCTCTGCAGGAGCTTCCACGACCAAGGAAGGAGCTGTAAGCACAACCTCTCCAGAAACTTCCACCGAGGATTGAGCTGTGTGGCCTTCTGGAAGGGTGCTGATCGTCAGACTCCCCACCTGAGCCCCCTCAGTCAGAGCTGCCTTACTAGGATCGAGGTCCAGAGGCATCGAGTCCTGTAGAATGGGAGTCTCCCTAGCTTCAGCAGTAGCCTTCTTCACCAGCGGAGTGAGAGCCTCCTCAGCCTCAATGGTTGTTTCCCCTCCTGGCAAAGGGGAAGGCTCCCCAACTTCAACAGCTGCCCCCTCCAAGGTTATCTCAGCGGCCGAAGCCTCAATCCCCTTGGGCTGGGTCAACTCTGTTTCCATCGCCTCGACATGCGAAGTTGTACCTTCAGCAGGGATTATCGCCAGCGGTAACGCAGTCGATGATTCACCCTCATGTTGTTCCTCCTCCGAGACGTCAAAGAATCCACCCTGATCAGGAAGAGCGGGTTCATCGCCATAGTCGACTTTATCTTCAAAGTCACTTTCTCCCGATGCCGAAGAAGACGATAGCGCCACGCGAGGAAGCTCCGCAACAGGAGCCTTACCCCCAATCACTCCAGTGGTAGGACTAGGGTCGACTGCCCGAGGATTGGAAATAAAGACACTAGGAGACCCCGGTTGCTGTACCTCGTCTCTCCCTTCATGAGCAGAAGGAGACTCGCCCATTATGTCAACCTCCGGTGACTCGGTATCACCAGCAACAAGGGGTCGCTCAACAAGCTCCCCTTCCTCCACGGTCTCGCTGCGTGACCTAGGAGCACGGACCAAGCTTGGAAAATCTTCATCTTCCAGCGGTTCCTCAACTCTAACAGGGACACCTTCAGGAGGAACCTCAACTCCAGCAGAGATAGCTCTGGATTGAGAGACTTCAGCTCTGGATTGAGAGACTTCAGCCGTTAAGTCCCTCCGAGCCTTTTTTGGGGCAGGCTCAACTACAGAAGCAGAGCGTCGACGACGCTTCCTCGCCAATTGCTTCGACCTCCTTGCCGGTCGCGGCTCCACTCTCATTGCTGGTGGCTCCGCCCTCGTCGCTTGCGGCTTTGCCCCTGCCGGTCGCGGTGCCGCCCTCACTACTGGGGGCTCCCTCCTCGATCGTTTCTCGACCTCCCTCTGAGCTTTCAGGTACTGGTCGAGGAGTTTAGTACGTTTACTGGATTCAGACCTCTCCTCGAGACTGGCATTGATACTCTCAAGACATGAAGACTCCGGAATAAGATCTGGCGTCTGGCCGGCCTGGGAGTACCAAATACAGAAGCTGAAGCTCATACGGCACTTAGGCGCCTCGTCGGGTAGATGGAACGTTGCTCCCGTCCCTCCAGCCACACTGTAATACCAAGCCCGAGCGCCTTCGAACAGGTTCCCGTCAAAGGCAAGTTGAGCATTGGAATTCCCGACGTAAAGCTGATCATAGCCAAATTGTCGGGCAAAACGACTTGGCATATACGGTTCGATAGTGCAGGAAGTTCCTTGGCGAAACAGCACATATCCTGGTCGTATATTGATTAACCACCAGAAGGCTCCAGCAGGCAATTGCGAGAAGTCATCCCGCCCAGCGACATCCGTGAACAGCTCCCCGGGGGCTGCACCTTGAACCTCTGGAAAGCAGCGGTTGAGCTGGTAGTTGGTGGCACAAGAAAGACGCTTCCTAATGTAATACAGGTAGGTGTCATGCCACTCTGAACGTTCCAGCCGCTGCACAAATGGGATATGATCCACGCTCCCACGCGCTGACGTCATTAGAGACGGGCAATGCATCACGTACCAAGCCATGAGATACGTGTAAGGCAGCTCAATTCGCGGGTTGGGGTGCTTCACCGTCGGGTTCCCCTCTGAGTCGGTATACGGCTCCCCACGAGAATTAGCAGTCTTTGGGGGTCCGCAGAAGCTCTTGGTCAACACCCGCAGCCCGCTTTGAATACCAGCCACCACGGCGGGAAGAAGGGCTATGGGGTGGCCATGAGCCAAGAGTACCGCCGGGTACACCACATCTGCCACAATAACTTCATGTGGTAGCGTGGGCACCACACACCTCTTCAGCCACAACATCAGGAAGCCCGCCAACAGCGCCTGATGGCACAAAACGCGGCACAGAACGCATGGATCAAATCCGCGTTCTACAAATCGCGTCCAGAGACCTTCACAATTAGAAATATTCTAAGTGAAGGACCCAGAGTGCAGAGTTCACCAGCGTCGGATCATCAGGCCCGTGCCCCGGTTATCATCTCAAGGACAGCGTCCGAGAATCAAACACGATCTTGTGTTAAAGGTTCTTAGGGTTCTATGAACATGTTTTAATGGCGGAACCCACACCGAAGGTGCATTTTTACCTCGGAAAACACCCTCCTGCGCAGAGGAAGCATCTCTCTCAGCCTCGGCGACGGACGCCCTTGAGGTCGATGCAGTCGGTTTCGTCTTGGGAGCCATTGAAAATCAAGAAATCCGAGCGAGGAGATGAATAGTTGAACAAGAGAAGGAAGTTCTTTTTTCTCAGAGAATGCGTTCGTTCGGAGAAGAAGATACATCTCTCCAACTGTTGCCTTTTATAGGCACAGAGATTCGCGAAGATACGCAGCGTTTGGCCCAATAAACGCTGCAGCGAATCGCTGCCTGACGCGTGGAGCCAAATCATTGTTTGAACAGGGAAGATCATGCGTCGCAACCCCGCCACAAGTCAGAAGTTGACACGTGGAGCAGTTCACTTAATGAACCGGGAGATCCGCGCGCCAAAAGGCGAAATCTCGCCTTTTCCCCAGGCCAGCTGGCGGCGTAATCATGACATGGCACAGGCGCACGCCCCAAAGTACGCGGCTCTTCGGTGGACATGCCCCGTCAGCATCATCATAAATGCACCCAGAAAATCGCGTCTGCCTTATGAAGATCGGTCGCGTTCTCATCGCCAAAAGATCGCGTCTCGCTAAGAAGTCGCGTCTTTAAAGCAGTTTCTGCTTTTTCAAAAAGGAACCTGCGTCCAGTCTCCTGCTTCTACAAGTCAGTTCAACAGTACACTGACGCAAACAGACAACCAACCACTCCCGGTCAAAAGCGCACCCATGACAGACTAAAAGCAATCGGGGAGGTCTAGACTGTGTATCTAGACACTCAAACACGATCAACTCTGACGGCTTCAAAGAGTTCAACAGTACACTCACGAAGACCAATTCCAGATAAGATCAAACCCGAAGCATCAAAAGTCCAGTCATAAAACGCGAACACGACTAAAGATCCAAAGTATTCCGAAATCCGTCCCATTCAACTGCGGAATATCAGAAACTTTGGAGGGGGTTCTGTAGGCTGTCTAAAAATGACTAACAGACCAGCCATTAAGGAAGCAGAGTCTCAAGCTCTAGACGCGAGAAATCGATGCTCGCGTCTCAGCATTAAGACGCGTTGGCTCTACACCCGCGTCACAACATTCAGACGCGTCGGCTCGAAGCCCGCGTCTCAGCATCAAGGCACGTCGGCCCGACGCCCGCGCCTCAGCATCCAGACGTGAAGGCCCGAAGCCCGCGTCTCAAACTTCAAGGCGCGTTTGGCTCGACGCCCGCGTCTCAAACTTCAAGGCGCGTTCGGCCCAACGCCCGCGTCTCAGTTGCAACTGCCCTGATTGCGGGGCCAGTCACCGCGCATGTAGCGGGTAGTGGCCCCTCATTCGGGAGCGTTTTCAGGAGGCACCTTCACCCCCTGAGATCCCTATAAATAGCCTTGTTTGCTATGAAGAGAGGATCGGAGTTTTTGGAGAGACACACAGGGATAGAGGCTTGAGAGGATCGAATCCAGGCAGAAGGATCATCAAGAGAGAAGCACGACTCTTCAGCGAGCTTACTGAGTACTAGCCGCTCTTCGCCTACCTCCTCTTTGAGAGTTTTGGTAGACGGAGCTGAGTTACTCTTTCTACCAACCGAAGAGAAGACCCCCGACGGTCCAGGACGGTCATCTGGTCAACGGAGAACAAGATTCACTCTCCATCGCCACACGAAGAACCCAGCTTTAAACAAAGGGAAGATTCAGACATCCTCCCTCCCTTGTAACTGGAAAAGAGGGAAGAGTAGTTCCTTTGGTTGTAATCGTTTCGCTTGAATCAAGGAAATCTTTTACAGCTAAAACCACTTTCTCCGACCACCAAAGTTTTCCGGCCCCTACAATAATAAGGCACCAAGTCCTCATGGCGGACTTCATATTCGCCTTTAACCTGATTGATGATCAGTTTTGAATCGCCGTAGGCTTCGAGGTAGCGTACCCCCATTTCATGGGCGAGTTGAAGACCAATGAGCAGGGCATTATATTCTGCTATATTGTTGGAGCATGATTCTGTTAGAGAAAATGCTCTGGGAAGGACATGATTCTGTGGGGAGATAAACACAACCCCCACTCCGGCAATACTCTTGCCTTTAGGGCCCATTCGCGATGCTCCATCGAAGAACATCTGCCACACTTCCTCTTTTGAGGTTGCATAAGACTCGAAGACTTCATCAGGGATATCTTCGTGAAGTTTTGAATGCTCCAGAACTGGATGAGCAGCCAAGAACTCTGCAAGGGCCTGGCCTTTAACCGCCTTCTGAGGGGTGAAGATCATGTCGTATTGAGACAATAAAAGTGCCCACTTGGCCAATCTTGAATTCAATGATCCTGGCTTCGTCATAAGAAGACGCAATGGGTTTACTCTGGAAATGATATGTATGGTCTGGCCGACCAAATAATGTCGTGTCTTCTGAACAGCGAAGACGAGAGCTAAACACTCTTTCTCGATAGGGTTGTAGCGAGATTCCGCTCATATGAGAGTTCTGCTCAGATAATAAATGGCCTGCTCGTGACCATTGTCGTCCTTTTGAGCGAGGAGGGCACCGAGGGAGTAGTCCATAGCTTTTACATAAAGCAAGAATGGTTTCCCTGATGTAGGAGCCACTAAGACTGGAGGCTTTGTGAGGTACCTCTTGATGTCTTCATAAGCTTCCTGGCAAGTTTGATCCCATACGAAGGAAACACCCTTTTTTATGAGTCGGGTGAACGGTTGGCAGCGGCCTGAGAGATTTGCAATGAATCTTCTGATATAAGCCAGCCCGCCTTGCAAGCCTCTGAGCTCTTTGAGGTTCCTTGGTGGATGCATGCTCTGGATGGCTTTGACTTTGTCTGGGTCAAGATGAATCCCTTTTGATGTGACAATAAACCCAAGGAACTTGCCACTTGAAACTCCCAAGAAGGATTTTGTCGGGTTCATTTTCAGTTGATGAGCCCGCATTATGTCAAACATCGTTCTCAGGTCACGAAGATGTTCATTCTTGTTGCGGCTTTTGACGGCAATGTCGTCGACATAGCATTCCACCGTTTTTCGGAGATGATCGCGGAAGATTGTACTCATTGCCCGCTGATAGGTTGCTCCGGCGTTCTTCAGTCCGAAGGGCATTACAGTGTAGCAGTATATCCCCAATGGTGTTCGGAACGATGTATGCTTCTCGTCGTCGGGATACATTTTAATCTGGTTGTACCCTGAAAAGCCGTCCATGAAAGACATCCTTTCGAACCCGCATGTGTTGTCGATCATGACGTCGGTGATGGGCAGCGAAAATTCATCTTTAGGACAGGCCGTATTGAGATCACGGTAGTCGATGCAAATCCGTATTTTCCCGTTCTTCTTGAGGACGGGGACGATGTTAGCTACCCAATCTGGATGTTGTTCCTCCCGGATGAAGCCACATGCAATGAGCTTGTGAACTTCGGCTTCAATAGCTTCCATAATGTTCAGGCGAAACCGACGTTATTGCTGCTTGACTGGCTTGATGTCAGGCTTGATGTTTAGACGTTGCATAGCGACCTGTGGATCAAGTCCGGGCATATCTTCGTAGCTCCATGCGAAGACATCTATATACTCTTTTATGAGCATTATCAATTCTTCCCTTTCTATAAGTGATAGGCTTTCACTTATAAAGATGGGCTTAGGGTGGTCTTGATTACCTAAGTTGACCTGCATCACCTTATCTTCGGTAGTGGTTCATGCAGTTCGAATCGCTTTTCCCATTGAAGGTCTAATTGTTGGGCCCATGGTTCCTCATCAGTGGCTTCTGCAGGCTCCAATTGACTGCTTGAGGTCATATTGATAGTGAGGTCTTCGAACATTCCTCCTATACTGACATCTGAATCCCACTCGGAGGATGAGGCTGAATGTGATGGAACTGATCCATCGTCCTTGGCTTGAACCGTTGCTGACGATGTGGGTGTTACATACCCTAACCCTTTGCGTGTACTATCATAGTAATTTGCAGGCTTCCCTTTAGGCACGAAGTTCCGCATCAAACCGCGCCTTCCTTTTTCGAAATTCAGGCCTGCTCCATGCTTCAAGTCGTATCCCATCCTCTTCATAATATGGCGCGCTGGCTGCGCGTAATGAAAGAATTATGGAGTGTCTGAGTCTGAACTTGAATCTGCGACCGTGGGTCCCCGTGGTTGGGTTCTACCGAAGATTATCGGTAACTGACCTTCTTTGGATGGCGGGATCACCAAGACGGCTCCCTCTGCGGATTCCATGGGCGTACTGGACGCACTTGGCTTGTGTAAAGGCATGTGCAGAGAGCTATCTGTCATGGATTCAAATAGCCCAACAGTCGCGGGATAATCAAAAGAAATATTATCATTAATTACCCATTCACCTTCATCCTCTGAAGGAGTATTACATAGAGGATTGTTGAGACATGCTATAATTGGTTCACCAATCAGAATGGCTGGCATGCCTGCTTCGGATTCTGAATCCGCCTCGTTGCCACTTTCATCATCGTCCGGCAACGGTTCTTTGAGTGCTCCACCGGCCTCTTGATACAGGAGAGCGTCAGTGAAGTAGTTTTCACCCCTTTGAATGGTTGCTTTTCAGCAAAGACAGTTCGTACCGTCGTGTCATCTTCAACATATTTGAAGCATTGGTGCAGAGTAGAGGGAACGATCAGTTGGCATGGATCCATGGCCGTCCCAGCAGCAGGTTATATGATGTGTCAGCGTCAATGACATAGCATGTCACTTCTGACTTCAGGCTCCCGATTCTGCAACGGAGCCGAATTTTCCCCAGTGGATGACTGCTCCCGGCGTTGAAACCGTATATTGTAGTAGTGGTTGCTGACAACCTGTACAGCGGTACGCCGAGGAAGTAGAGAAGCCTTTTAGGATGATGCTGAGTGCGGACCCCGGATCGACTTGTATTCTTTCAATGCACGTTGAACCGATATATCCGGCGTAGTACAGAGGTCGATCGTGCTTATTGTCTTTGAGAAGCATATCTTCCGCCGTGAATGTAATAGCAGGCACCTTGGATTGTGTATGATGACATTCTGGGCAAGGAGACTGAACGTCGTTGTTAAGAATCTCAGGCATGCATGTCAGAAAGGATTCCGAATTGGCTAGCGCATCCCTGAGTGCTTCTCTTGTCTCTTTAGAGAGGCGAAGGAGCTCGTGTATAGTGATACGAGCTGGGATATTGGCCAGTTGAGCCAATATGTCAAACTGAAAGGGCGTATCAAACCCTTGGCCTGGTGGTTTCTTCAACATGTGGTCGAATCGTACCTCCTTAGGCCTCTCTTTTTCCTTGGTTGGGATTGGAGTGGATGCTGATACTTGTACTGACGTCGTTTGCTGTTGTGTCTCGTCAGTAGACTTTTCATACTGCCTTAAGTATGATTTTTCGGATCGGGTGCCCGTCTGCTGAGGCGTATCAGCTTGCGCCGTGCAAGCAAGCTTTTCCCCTTCTGAATCACTGAGGGAAGCCGATGTAAGATTGCCGTCGTCTGGCAGAATGGAGATGACATTGCAAGATTTGCCCTTTGACTTAGGATTCTTTGAATCCCAGTGTTCGTCTTGGACGAGGTCTGGGTGTATCCACATGACTTCTCCTGTCTCCAATGTTAAGGGAACAAGACCCTTATTGTTTTGAGTTGTAGCTGGAGGATGATTGACGTCCAACCGTGGAGCGAGGACTGGGTAAGTCCCGTCAGGAACTGTGACCTTTTGGGTACTGCCAAATTCGAGAGTCACCATATTGGCAGTGACTTTCTTCTGCTCCGTCTTTAATGTCAGAACCCCGGCATCGATCATGGCTTGTATTCTGTCCTTGAGGACATAGCACTTGTCAGTAGGATGGTGAATCATCCTATGGTAGAGGCAGTATTTGGGGTCGTTCGTGCGCCCTATCTCATTGGGACGTCGAGCATCTGGCAGTTTCATTTTGTTCCCTTTGTGGAGCAGATGGAATATCGTGACCACCTGATCGTCTTTGAAGGAGTACTGCTTTGGAGGGAACTTAGGCTCTTGATTATTGAAGCCGCTCTTCTTGGCCTTCGACTGCACATCTCCGGATAACTCCACAGACATAGTCTCTTTGCCTTTAGCTTGAGAAGATTGCGGTAGGTCGTTACGCCCTTTGTTGTTCATCCCCCACTTGCCTCTAGGGGCAGATGGTTCAAACTTTTTAGCTGACTTTTCGGCTATCTCAGCTTGTTCGACCAATTCTTTCCAGGTGTGGGCTTTAACAGCCCCCATGCGAACTTCCACTTGGTCTAAGAAGTTGTGTCTGCATGTCTGTAAGAGCATGGGTAGTGGCATCCCTGCTGGGCACATCAAAGATAAATTTCTGAACCATTCAATGTAGTCACGGACAGATTCGCCCTTCTCTGCACAGTGGAGAGGAGCTTGTCCATAGTCACTTCGGTATCGTCCTCGTAGAAACGAGAGAGGAACCGAGTTTCCAGGTCGATCCAGGAGTTAATAGAGCCCGGGGAAGACTTCGGAACCAGTCAAATGCCACCCCCTTTAAGGTGCCAATGAATAGCCTAGCCATGATGGCGTCATTGCTTATAACATTACCAGTCTGAGACCGAAAATAGTAGATGTGCTGATTTGGCGAGCTCTTCCCATCATAGGTATGCAATGTTGGTGGTTTGAACTTCGATGGATATGGTACCGAATCCCATTCCAGCGGATAAGGATGGACTGCCCCTACCTTCTTTAATTCATCCCTCTGAGCTAGGGATGCGATTTGAGCCTGGAGGCCCTTAAGGATTACGGCGTCTAAGGAAGAACCCTCCTTGGATTTCTCCGGCTTTGGTTGCTCATTGCTGAAGTGTTCCTCCTCATCGTGATTGCTCCCGGAATCATTGTTATTCCGGTTACTGAGGAGTTGAGCAAGCATCTGTTGAATATTGTCCAAGGCTTCTTGCTGGGTTTTGGAAGTTTGCTCCTGAGCTTCCAAGCGCCGGCGAAGATCGTCGTTAGCATTATCAGCCATGTTGACTGATGCTCTGTCTGTTCGCACCGAGCTAACTGTCGCCGAAGAGGCATACCCACTGTCTTCATCTTCTTCTTCGTCTGATGACTGGAGTAATCTTCTGGGCTGTGACGAGGCTAGGGCCGTCGAGGAAGAAGTCTGCTCGTAACTGTAGGGTATCGCCACCCTGGATCTGGTGTTTCGGAAGACACCTTCGTCATGCACCAAGACTTCGCCTAAGCCTGGGCTGTAGTCTAGATCTGGGGACTCTCGTCCTCTTCCGGTCATGTTGACGGATGCGGAGGCTGGATCTCGTGAGGTGCTCCTTTTGCGGTGTTTCCTCGGGGCCTGTACCGATAGCCGATCAAAAACTGACCGTCGTCTCGGAGGCGTGGCGGGGATTAGTCCCAGCCGGCAATGGGCCGAGTGGAGTGTCACCAGCTGACATCCCACTTGTTGACAACAGGGGGAAGAGGTTTGTCTATCCGTCCACAATTTCCTCAAATCAGACCCGGTCGGGTCTCTACAATCGAGCGCAAAGGCTCTTTTGGATCGCACATGGGACGATATCCTGCTTCTTTTATCCCTGCAGATGGGATTAACACTGAATAGTGCTTTGGTTCTAGCTTCGCCAACAGGCGTGAACTTAGTGCTTGACGCACTGGAAAGCGGAGCACGCTGTGGTGCTTTACCCGCTATGCTGCTGCGAAGGCAATTAGCCTTAGATAGTACTTTGGCTTCAGCTTCGCGGTCATGGATCCTGCGCGTACGCTGTGGTACAGTAGCCTCGCTCATGAGAACGAGGCCGGCGCGAGGCATTGCTGCTCTTAAATTGGGCGACGGTATGATTGCCGTCTTGACTTCATGATTGGAGCAGACAGGCATCCTGACTTTTTCTTCGCGAGAGAGGCGCGGTTTAGGTGTAGCCACGCCTGAAGCTTCGGTTGGAGACTTCTGTTTAGGCTTCCATACCCGCCTTGACAGAGGAGACTTAGGTTCGCAAGGAACCTGATTAGCCACACGCGAGGCCGAGGGGTGTTGGCAGAATTCTGCTTCCGGTTTCTACTTCGAAACCTTGGTCGTGGAAACCTTCCTATGCTTCCGTGCTCGAAGCATTGGGCCACCCCCAGAGAGGACTTCTTCAAATCTTCCTTGATCAAACTGAACCACCAAGTTCTCACAAGTAAAGAAATCAGACTGCGGACGTGCTTCCTTGTTGCGCCAAATAACCGCAGTAGGTTCGCAGAGAACCTTTTCTGTCTCCGCAGAGATTTTCCTTGAAGATTTAGCCAGAGGGGCTCTGGCTGCATCGGCTTTTCTGAATTCAGAGTTAGACCCGAAGGTCTGTTCGTCGCATTGCGACACTTGATTCTCGGCAGTGGAGAATTTCTTCCCCAGCGGAATCGCCATCTTGTTTTCCATTATGTTTGCAAAGGGGGAAAACTTACAAAAAAGAGTTTGAGGAGCTAAATTACAAGTATTCTTAAAAAGATTACAAGTAGATCTCCTCAGAGATTCTGGAGAAGTGTGCCGATAGGAGTCTGGTCAGCGCGCGACCACTTTGTCCCTTTGACGATGCGAGCGATGAGATTCCCTTCTCGCCTGGTTCGGGGAATCAGAGAACAGAAGATTGGTAGAACCCTCTTGCTGCTTCTCAAAATTGCCTTCAATAAGGAATTCCTTCTCGCCTGGTTCTGGAGATTCCTTGAGAAGAAGGACGATGTTAGGGTATCAACACCCTGGATAGAGAAAGCAATTCTCTAAAAGGTCTCTGAATTCGAGAGCGCACGGTGCTTTATGAAGAAGTCTCTGCTTGTGGAGTCTTCTCAGAAAATCCGGCCCTCTGGTCTCGTGCGTCCGTATGCGTGCCTCTCCTTGTACCCCTGGTGGGCTATTTATAGGGAGAGCAAGGGTATAATTGACCCTTGAAAATATGGAAACAGATTGAATCGAATCTGTTTAAATCTGAAAAGTAGCCTTGCTGCGAGGCTAGAATCAGCTTCAGCGAAGCTAGAATTGGCAGGTCGGTTGACCTTCTTGATCCTTTCCATATCGTTGGAGGATTTCCCCTGATCTTCTTACTCGTTTTAGAAGAGTCAAGAGATTGTGGCAATCAACTGCCAAATTTGATCTCTGATTTGATCTTAATTGGATTTGATCTGATTAGATCCGATCTCATCTGGAGATTTGATTGGTCAAAGGTTGACCATAGCAGACCAATGGCGGAGCTGCCCGCATTGAGCTCGTAGCGGAGCTAGAGACAGTTTCTGACGAAGTCCGAAAGAAACCCTTTGGCGGAGCTGGAAGTCCTCTGTGGCGAAGTTGCGAGTTAGCTTCTTGGCGAGGCTTTGGATGGCTTCAAGGCGAAGTTGGATGATATTAGCCTCTCAAGCGAGGCTATCCCTTTGGGCTCATGTAATGCTAAGTGCTAGCATTTTAGACCTGCTGAGGTCTGTTTAGAAACAATCCGGGTTCACTGTCTGCTTGCTGGATCAGTGGAGTCCAAGTTGCTTCCTTGTCCCTCGGAGATGGGTGAAAACTGGCCTTCAGCTCGTCTGTCACTTGTCTTTTGTAAATGTCAACAAGTTTAGACATTGTTCGGACCAATAAGAATCTTGTCTTTTTTTAAGTGTCAACATGAAGAGGTTGGTATGTATGTGTTTAATTTTCTTTCTTTCTTTAGTTTAGATCACCATCTCCATCTTTCCAAATTCTTTTCCTCACTTTCATTGTAAATATCACTTCTAATTCTTCTTTCTTTCTAACTTAAATTTAAATTAATAAAAATTTTAGAGATAACTTATTGACAAAGCTTCCATCGCTAGTCCCTCCCTGAGGATCATGACCCGCATAGCCATTGCTACCGCGGATTAGAATTGAGAACCTTGCACATCTTCACTTTTAAATTTAACTTCATTATTTTATGTGCAGGTAAAAACTCGATCAACAAATTGGCGCCGTTGCCGGGGAGGGACGGTAAGTTTTTCTCTAAAAATAAATTTTTTTAACTAATTCTTTTATTCTTTCTGTTTGCAGGTTTGGAGAACAGGGAAACTGACAGCAGAAGTGGACATATAGCAACTCTGTGCCTCTGCCCTCGAAGACAGAGCACAAGAGCCTACTTCAGAGCTGCGGAAACGCGGCAATTGCCGCGAAACCGCGGCCTGAGTAGTTCCCTACTGATCCATCTTTTTGCAGGTTGCTGCAAATTGCAATATCTGTCTACTGCTCTGTTAAAATTTGTTCTGTGATAACCCTGCTTACTGCTAATTAATCAACAGTAAAATATTTGTTGTTAAAGATAAAAATTGATTAGACGTTTGCATATTAGGCATGTGTCTTTTCAATTCCTTTATTTTTACTGTTGAAGAGTGCTGGAGCAAGGTACGTTCGCATTGCATGTAGTATATGACTCATCTCTTGGTTGATGCTTTGAGTGAATCTTATTTATATATTTTGTACACTTGCACAAATTTATTTAAGGGCATAACCCATTAACAAGATAAGGTGGGGATTTCATCACCCTTCCTTAGCCCAAAAATCATATCCCAAGCACTCACTAACCCAAGCCTAACTTAAAATTAGTAGACGTTGGCCCTAGGGACATCTCGGACTCAATTAGGAGATTATCCTAAGGGAGAACGGTGTTGGAAATTGACTCCTGCC
The DNA here is from genome assembly GCA_038442645.1 of Agave tequilana. Classification (NCBI taxonomy): domain Eukaryota; kingdom Viridiplantae; phylum Streptophyta; class Magnoliopsida; order Asparagales; family Asparagaceae; genus Agave; species Agave tequilana. Next base: position 26,332 of record JAVJIF010034429.1, read on the forward strand.
AAATCAGTGTCTAGGAAGGGGATTAAGGGCCGAAAGCCCGAAGAGTGGTGGTTATTTAATTAAGGAACGTCTTTGACGGAAAACTCCCACCACTCTTGCCCTGACCTGGCTGATTAACTTGTGGTCAAAGTCTGCACCCTACCTCCTGTGGACAGTCTAACCAGTTAGGAGTCGTCTAGGTCATAGGTCTACCCTAACTTAGGTTAGAATTTTTTTTCTTTTTTATTTGTTTATTTGTTTGTTTTCTTTTTCTTTGTTTTTGTTGGTGTGATATGACATATAATAATAATTTTTCCAACTTTAATCCATATTACACACCTAACTATTTTTCGGATATTACCAACCCGGCATATCATAACTTTGACCAATCTAGTGTGCTGGAATGGTCTTATCCGAATGATTATAACCCATGCCCCCCATCTTATGACCATAATTTTCATACTTTCAACTCTTCACAGAGTTCATGGGGTTTCGCTTCCCCCAAGTCCAATTTTCAACCGACTTGTCCTCCGTCTCCACCTTGTCCATAATATTCCCAAGAGTCATACTCAGATCCACCCATTCAGAATAGACTACCATCTATCCAGGAAATGATGAGTATACATGAGTCCAAGTAACAATCACCATCAATCTTAGACATGATGATGCGTGAGTCCACCGACTCACAACTTCATCACGATTACACTTCCTTTTTCCAAGTCCAATCACAAAAGAGGCTTGAAGCCATGACTCAGGCTAGATTAGCTCGTGAGCATGAACTAGATATGATGGTTCAATCTTTGCGTTCTCACCGTCCGGCAATTCTGATATCGCTGACCATTCTCTTAGAGCCGATGAACCAAGTTGCTTTGGACAACAAGATTCTACTTCAGTGCCATCATTTGAACTTGCCGAAACTCCAATTTTTGATAGTTTGGCAAGTTCTTCCTTTCCTGAAATAGAACTTGAGCATAAATATGATCATGATCTCCCACCTGATGATTCAATTTTACTTCCTGATTCAATAATAATTCCGGTGTCTCCACCTGATTTCACTTTTCCCGAGTCAACATTGGATCCTGTGCCAATTCATCATGAAATTGAGTCATCCATTTTTGATGATCATATTGAACTTGACCAATTTTACAAATTTGAAAGTCTCATGGATAAATTGGCAAGTTCTCATTTTTATGAGGTTGAACTCAATGAGATATGTGACCTAGATTCTCAAATCTATGATCAAGTTCAAATTCCCGAATCATTATTGACTCCTGTTTTGTTACCCGACTTAGGTAATATTTTCGAGTCAGTTTTGATTCCCACTCATATCATTCCTGAACTTGAATCACCACCATTGAGTCACATTCCATTGTGGGAAGATTATTGTGGACTTGAGCTTCAACTTATTAATTTGGACCCACTTCCTGAACCTAGCCCGACTCCTGAACCCTTACTTGATTTAAGTTTCTTTCCTGAGTCGGTATTCGTTCCCGCACTTATGACGTCCAAGTCAATCATTCCATCTTTTCACTCTCCATTCTGGGACAAGGCGGTTGACACAATTGACTCTGAATATAATTATGAATTATGGAAATTTGATGGGGTGAAATTATTAAAAAATGATTATACATACATTTTAGTGGGTTATATAAGCAAGATTTCTGGTGGGTTCCCTCGAATTCCACAAAAAGTAGATTGGGCCGCATTTCGTGGACCAATTAGATCATCACCGGAACCTCCACCTTGAGGTAATTTCTGCCTTCCCTTCTTCTTTTTCATGCATATATGCATTCATTCATACATTGAGGACAATGCATGAGATAAGTGTGGGGGTAGGCTTTACTAACATACTAACATAGGTAGAAACTAACAAAAAATTTGCTAATAAAAAAAATTCTAAAAAAAATTCTAAAAAAAATTAATAATAATAATTATAAAAAGGACAATATTTTGACTTATCTTTGAAAGAAATCTAAGTTAGTTTTAAGGATTAGGAAAATCATAATTAGGATTTCTAAAAACTTGGTCAAAATAAATAAATTGTTTAAATGTTAGGTATCGGAGGAGAAATTGAATAATTAATTAGTCTTGATTTTTACCTTAATGAAATTTGCATACCTAATGCATATCTAGGATTCTAAGACGAAGACCTTTGTGCCTCATATATATTAAAAAAAATATATTATCAATCACTAATTAAGCTGGATACAGGTGCCTCAAGAAGCATAAGTATTCATGCCTAAAGGTGAGTAAATAAAATAAAGTCCTTAGTTTTGGGGCCTAGTTCACTCGAATTTGAGTCCGCGGGGTGCTTTCTCACCTGGTGCCCTAAAGCCAACCGGTTTGGGCGGCATCGACTTTAAGTTCGCTACATGGGTGGATTAGAAAGCCTAATAAAACTAAGAAATATGATATATGTATTAACACATCTAATAGTCAATTAGTTAGGTATGAGGGCCTCAAGAAGCCTTGATACTTACACAAAAGAAAATTAGATGAGTTATATATAAAAAAAATTTATTAACACATCTAATAGTCAATTAGTTAGGTATTAGGGCCTCAAGAAGCCTTGATGCTTACACGAAAGAAAATTAGATGAAGTTATAAAAATAATAAAGAGGCATGAGAGTCCAAGTTAAGGAATTCCTAGCAAAGTTATAAGGATGCAAATGATTTTTGGTAACGAAAAAGACTATATTAGAAGTTCAATTTTGACCCTTACCTAAAATGGATAACAATTTACTATATAAAGACTAAGTCTAAGAATGAATAAAAATGATAATCCTAAAACTTATAGACTACTTAGTCTTTTCAAAAGTATTTCAAATATTTCCTTTTTATGGATTTTGTGGGTGTAATCCGCTGAAAACCCTCACGAGATAACACTCGTCCTCTAGGGTAACCTAGGGGTTTAACGGCTTGTTGCACATGCTAAGTGCAATCGTGATTCCTACGAAAGTGAGTTAGGTTAGATTAATTTTTCTTTTCTTTTTCTTTTTCTTTGATTTTTACTCGAGGACGAGCAAAAAGATAAGTGTGGGGGTGTGATTGGTAGTGAAAAGTGCATTTTTATCATGACATTTACCATCACATTTTCATATTTATTCATATAATTCTGCACATTTACTAATATTTTATGATTTATTGCGTGCAGGCCTTGAGTTCTTATTTTAATAATAAATAAAGCCTAAAAGAAGCCCAAAAGCCCATATTCAAGCCCAAGTGCAAAAGTGCAAATATTAATTGTCAAAATTGCAAATACACAAGGGCCAAAGTTGCAAATATTAAAGAAGAGGGAAGGATAGACTTCTATTCAACCCTAAAAACTTGCAGATGAGGATAAAAGCCAAAGAAGGAGAATTTAAGGTCACAAATTCGTGGATAAAAGATTTGGGATCTAGGTAACTTGATTCCCAAGTTATATCCAAATCTAAAGATTAAGAGTCAGGATGCAGCTTCCAGAAGGAAACGACCAGATGGACGGACCAGGAGAAGCCACGCGCCAAAGCGCATGGCCAGCCGCCACCATAAGGCCGCGGAAACGCGGCCCAAGCCGCGTTTCCGCGGCAATCCAGTCATATCCAGGGAACCGCCTTCGTGGACGACTTCGACTAGGACTCTACCTCCTTCTGCTCCTATAAATACCCCCTGCAGTGCAACCGAGAAGAGCGTCCAGAGCCAGAGAGCAAATTCTAGGGTTTCTTAGGCTAACTTGTAGTTTAGGTTAGATTTTATTTTCGTTTTTCTTTTGTAAATTTTGTAACTGAGAGTGGAGGAAGCTTTCATGGAGGAAGGAGTCCATGCTTGTACTGAGGTGACAGCGGTGTAAGCCTACTTTTCTTTTATTGTTAATGAAATCCATTTGAGGTTTGTTTGTGTTCTTTATTTCTTGTTTATTCTTGTGTTCTTTTATTCTTGTTTATTTATGTTCTTTTATCCCTGTTCTATTCTTCTATTCTTGTTTCATTGTTTCTCTCTCTAATGACTTGCAAACCGTGAGATCCGATCGTTTCAAGATTGCTTCGCCGAAGAAGAGCCCTTGATGGCCTATGGAGATGAACAAGCCGTCGCTTGCTAGTTTTTTATTTTGTAGTGTAGATCGCGAAGGTGGACGATCCTATACGCCATACTTGTACGCCTTCCAAAGCAAAGTAAGTCGTCGCAAAAGGATCAAAGGTAAGCAGGACTGAAGAGGTTGGTATGTATGTGTTTAATTTTCTTTCTTTCTTTAGTTTAGATCACCATCTCCATCTTTCCAAATTCTTTTCCTCACTTTCATTGTAAATATCACTTCTAATTCTTCTTTCTTTCTAACTTAAATTTAAATTAATAAAAATTTTAGAGATAACTTATTGACAAAGTTTCCATCGCTAGTCTCTCCCTGAGGATCACGACCCGCATAGCCATTGCTACCGCGGATTAGAATTGAGAACCTTGCACATCTTCACTTTTAAATTTAACTTCATTATTTTATGTGCAGGTAAAAACTCGATCAGGAGGGACCGTTTGTAATAGAAACAGTCTATTCAAACGGAACATATCGCCTTATGACTTCAGATGGTGATTTACTCATGATGCCGATCAATGACAAGTTCTTAAAAAAGTATTATCCTTGATAAGAATCCTTCTCATGATCAAGTTAACATTATATCTCTGATCAAGATCTTCAAATCCAAGATATGCAGAAGGAGCGCCCCTCTCTTCCTCCAAACGAGATCATACAACCATAAACCAGGAGGAAGCTGATCATACACTGGTTGTCTCAAAGAAGAATCAAGGTTACACATGCACTAACCAATGATCCAACACCTTTAACGGTTAAGGATAGAGGACATAAGTCCTCAACAACTCATCATGCTGAGGGGAATAGCATGGCTAGCCCGACTCAAACGGTAGTTGATAAAGGCAGATCAAACCCATTGACAGTTGAGGATTTGCTAAAAATCCTAAGGGACCTGTTCACATTTGGTTACCTCTCCAAAATCACTTACTAATTCTCATCCATAGAATGGTAAGATCACATATAAAGAATGACCGATCCACTCGAATTACTGCTATGTTCAAACACCTCTAACAGTAAATAAATCTTTCGGTCAAGTTAATACTACACTTTTGACCAAAATCGCTCATGCCGCAAATCCATTTCGCTGTTAAGTTAACATTAAACCTATGACAGTGATCTCCTCGATTTTCTCAGTGAAAACGAGACCTTTCCATGCTATATTTAACACTACACCTCTGGCATCCATTTCGCTGTTAAGTTAACATTAAACCTATGACAGTGATCTCCTCGATTTTCTCAGTGAAAACGAGACCTTTTCATGTTATGTTTAACACTACACCTCTGGCATCCATTTCGCTGTTAAGTTAACATTAAACCTATGACAGTGATCTCCTCGATTTTCTCAGTAAAAATAAGACCTTTCCATGCTATGTTTAACACTACACCTCTGGTATCCATTTCGCTGTTAAGTTAACATTAAACCTATGACAGTGATCTCGTCGATTTTCTCAGTGAAAATGAGACCTTTCCATGCTATGTTTAACACTACATCTCTGACAAATCTTTTTGTCAAGTTAACATTACACCTTTGACAAATTGCTTTCCGAATTCCTACGAAGTTCCTTTTGTCACGTTAACATTACACCTCTGACATATGATCTTTTATGGGATTCACTTCGCAGCTCCCCAGTGAGTTTCTGAGTCCCACTCAGTTTTTAGTGGACTTCTTTGATGGTCACGTTAACAATATACCTCTGACAATTTCTTCCAAGTCCCATCCAATTTTAAGCTTGGTGGCTTCTCAATCGGTTATGTCATCGCGACCTCTGAACCGGCAGATAGCCAAGTCTCATCTTTCAGTCCGGTAAGGACTATTTCTTTGTCACCATATGACAAAATTTTGAGCTTGGTGGCTTCTTAATCGGTTACGTCATTGCGACCTCTGAACCGGCAGATAGCCAAGTCTCATCCTTCAGTCCGGCAAGGACTATTCCTTTGTCATCATATGACAAAAATTTGAGCTTGGTGGCATCTTAATCGGTTACGTCATTGCGACCTCTGAACCGGCAGATAGCCAAGTCTCATCTTTCAGTCCTGCAAGGACTATTTTTTTGTCATCATATGACAAAATCGGTTATGTCATCGCGACCTCTGAACTAGCAGATAGCCAAATCTCATCTTTCAATCCGGCAAGGACTATTTCTTTGTCATCATATGACAAAATTTTGAGCTTGGTGGCATCTTAATCGGTTACGTCATTGCGACCTCTGAACTGGCAGATAGCCAAGTCTCATCTTTCAGTCCGGCAAGGACTATTTCTTTGTCATCATATGATAAAATCGGTTATGTCACCGCGACCTTTGAACCGGCAGATAGCCAAGTCTCATCCTTCAGTCCGGCAAGGACTATTCCTTTGTCATCATATGACAAAATTTTGAGCTTGGTGGCATCTTAATCGGTTACGTCATTGCGACCTCTGAACCGGCAGATGCCAGGTCTCATCTTTTAGTCCAGTAAGAACTATTTTCTCAAATGTATGACTAACTCTCTCGGCTTATCACCGCTGATTAGATTAGTTATATCATTATTCCGTTTTCTTTAAGGGCTGCAATACAACTTGAAAACGAGAATTCAAAAGACAAAACAAGTTGGAAATGCAACAGGGGGAGTCAAAATAAAATCACTTTTTATTGATTCCAAAAGAGGGATACATGAATGCACAGATTACAAGCTACAACGGCGCTTCGTAGGACTTGATCTGTTATTCAAGAGTGGCCAGCCTAGTCTTCCTCTCTTCAGTAGCCCTGATAAGCGCCTGCGACCTCAACTCGGCCTCATTAAAGCTCGCTGTCTGGGTCAAGCGAGCTTCAATTTCAACCAAGGTTGCCCTCTGTGCTAACTCCTGCCGCAAGACTTCATCATTCTGGGCCTTAAGTTGCTCAAACCGAGCAGTCTCTTCAAGACGCACTGGTTCAGCCTTGGACAAAAGGAGATTAGCCTTCTTGATCATTTCCTTGGCCTTTTCAATTTTATCCTCAACGTCGAGAAGAGCACTGCTAGAAGCGTCTATGGCATCCCCGAGCTCTACTTTCCTTGTCTCCAAGGATTTCAAATTTAGAACAAATTGCCTTAGCAGCTTCTTGAGCGGCGAGATGAGCTTCATGCATCTGAGCAACAAGATGCGCAAACTGTTCGTTAACTGAAAACTCCAGACCTGAATGGCTAAGATGGCGCCATTCGTCCACATCCCTCTCGAGTCTGTCCACCAGAAGCTCCAATGTGGCGGACTGGTCATCACCTCTAAAGTCTCGGATACTGTCAATGCTTCGGGAGAGGACCACCTTTAAAGCAGAGAATGAGGTAGTCGAGCCCTTCAAGACCAAAGCAATGGATCGCTTCAAGCTCTTATAAAAGCTGTCGACTAACTCAGCCATGAATTCATTCTCGGCCTCAATTACTCCCGGCAAACGAGCAGCCCCTGAAGACAGAGTTTCCACTGGCTTCACTGGTGTAACTATGGAGGAAATAATAGAAGCACTGGCTGCAGCAATACGAGGGGTCGTCGGTGATCTCGGAGGAGTCCTCATTGAGACCAGTACACCAGCCACAACTGAGGTAGGACTAGTGACTATTTCTGGGAGAGCTGGCTCAACCACCAATGTTAGAGAAGTAGGACTGGTAATCACCTTCAGCTCCGCTCTCGACAAAATAGGCGGCACCGGCAAAACCGATGGCATCCCACTTACCGATATAATTGGAAGTGAGGTTGGTTCCATGACTACTGTTCTCTCAATCCCCATTCCTCTGGCAGGTTCAGGCTGATAAGAGGGCAACCCATGCTACAAAGCATCCAACTCAGCAGCGTCTACCGCGGTCGAAGTACTCGCTTCACCCCTGACCCCTTCGCGAAGACTGGCTGGTTCCCTCGAAGTCGATGTACCCAAAAGTGAAACACCTGTATCGTGACAAGACTTTGTTTAAGCAAGGCGTAATGACTAGTAGGAGTCAAAAGGTCAAAACACTACCAAAAGATGATATCGCCTCAACTGTCGTGGCCGCAGTCTCTCTCTGAAATCCTTCGACAACGGCTTCGGTCCTCTCAGGATCCATAGGAAAGTCTTTGGCAGAGTCAACACGGATGGCCGGCCCACCTTCACTTGCCGAACCATCTGTAGTCCACCCAAAAGAGCTAGAAGCTACGGGACTTCCTTTTGAAGTCCCAGCACCCGAAGGACCTACATCAGCCGCATCACCTCCAGACTCTTCCGAGATGACGAAATAGCCAGCTTCATCGCCTTCTCTAAAAGTGAACAGGGGATCATAATGCTCCCCTTGTTCTCCGGCAGCCTCAGCTCTCGAGTCTTTCACCGCCTCAGTTTCTGAGTTATGAAGTAAACAGTGAGCTGTATGGAACACCTAAGAAGTATATTATAAGAAAGGAGCTGATCTTCCCGGGTCCGGAGCAGCTTTACCAGTAGTCTGCCTAGGAGCCGACAACCTAATGACTAATGGAGCAGGAGGAGGAGGCACTATAGATGATTCGCCCTCTGCAATAACCGTAGGAGCGTAGCGACGAGGCTTCTTCACTACCCTCTTCCTACGAGATCCACCTCCCGCTTTCGCTTGATGTGGACGTCAGGATCTTCTTCCTCCACTTCTTTCACACCAACATGTTCCATGGGAGTCGTGCCTACCCCACCAGAAGCAGCTGCTGGAGCCTCAACACCTGTATTCGCTTCAAAGCGAGGACTTCCTACATCCGAGGCTTCGCTATCATCAACGGCAATGAATTCCCCGAGGCCTGGAACGCGGACCCTCTTACCCTCGTTCTTCTCAGTGACCTTCCGCTTCAACCGCTGAGAGATTAACTTCACACCAAAGGAATTAATAGAAAATCTAGTGAGTGTGAAGTTTGAAGTTCTATACCACTGGCAGAATCCCAGGGTCGTCAGAAGGTTCAGAGTCCTTAGCGGCATGCACAGTCGCGCCTCAGTACAGCCAGCAATGAAGAACCGCCAGGCACGAGCTCCATCGATGAGGCTCCCCATAAAGGCCAGATTGCTGTTTGGATTGCCTACATACATTGGTCATACCCAAACTGACGGGCAAACCGACTATGAACAAAGGGCTCCAAGTAACAGGTGTCCCCGCTTCTATACAACAAGTGTGATGGCCGGATGCTAACCAGCCATTCGAAGACTCCCCGACCCAATGACGTCTGCCCTTTCCCTACATGCTTGAATTCTTCACCATAACCTGCATCGTGAATGTAGGGGAAGCATCGGAAAAGGCTATAGACGTCATGACGGCACAGCAGTTTACGGACCGCAGCCACATAAGTCTTTGACCACGAACACCCCTCGAATCGACAGAGAAGCGCCATGCGAACACCTTCTGGGGGCTCCTCTCCGGCTTGGATAATGGAGGGGCAGTGAAGGGCGAACCATGCCATCAAATAAGTATATGGCAAACCAATTCTGGGGTTTGGCCCGTCGCGAGGCAAGTTAGTCCCCTTTCTCCACTTTGTTGTTGGTGGCCTACAGAAAGCCTCCGTCAATCCACGAAGGCTTCTTTGAATACAGCACACCATGGCTGAAAGAAGTCCAAGAGAACGACCATGGACTAGACGAACAGCGAGCAATAAGACAGCCGGATGAATGACATCGCCAGACGAGGACGGCACCACACATCTCTTCAACCAGACCGTTAAAAACCAGCCAGAAGTGCCTTCCGGGACGTCGGTCGACGAGCCTGGTGGTGGAAACTCCAAAGAATATCGCCTTTCTCATAGGGTCCTCATCTTCTTTCAGAATCAAATCCCCTTGAGAGTGCTCTTGCATCCGACGAAAGATGTCTTCATCTGCAACTCCACAATGAGCTGCTTCAGGAGTACCTTCCAGGTCAGGGAACAAATAATTTTTCCAGCTCTTCAAACTGCATGAAGCTCCCTTATGGCTCCCATGCATGCTGGAGCAAATGTAGAGGTGGCACATCAATTTCCGGTTAGTCTCAAACAAGGTGGGCTCCTGCTTCTCCAGAAGTGCCAATTCCACCTCGCACGGGAAATATTCTTCATATGGGAGAGATCCCAAAGGCAGAGCAAAAACTTCCCACATCTCGTACAGAGCCATACCCAATTCGCTAACAGGGGTGAAGAAGGTCCCTGTAGCCGGGCATACAACTCAAAGATGGCGTAGAAGTTCGCTACGCTCATCTGAATGCCATAACAGGTCGCCCTAACGGCCTCTTAGAGTCCCAGTCTCTCCAGATCCTCCTCAAAATGGATAAGGACATATAGAGTCAAGTCCCTCCACCATGCCTTGGGGGGATGAATCTACCCTGGGGTCCTGAAATCAGTGGCTGGATAATTGCCACAAACCTTAAAGAACTGATGTCCAAAAGTCTAAGCCACCGCGGGATTTTCTCCCACTGGGATATCTGGAAGTACGTTCCCAGGATGGAGACCCAATATGCAGCGAGGAGGACCCGTCCTTATGTAACCGGGGGACGAGATTATCAACTTCCCTACGTGAACGGAATCAGTAATCCACGCCACTTGCCACTGCATCTTCCGAGCCCTCGTCACACATTGAAAGAAGGACAAGGGAAAATGCCGCTTGCTAGATGGGAGATAGTACTTCTCACAATCCAATTTAAAAATCCACTGCCCCTCTCCGGCTAGCAGCTGGTGATCGTTGTCTGGCGCTGCATCTCCGAACATGAAGCCGGGCTTCCGATAAATTCTTCGGTCAGAATCTTCAAGGGGAGCAGTAGTTAAGATGCTCCTCATGGTGCGCTGATCCCCTGCATGAATAAGTGCATCCCGAACAGGAGCGCTTCGCTCGCTGAATAGTGAAGCCTGTCCTTAAAACTGCAGGCTGACGTTGCCATCCAGCCCCCTGGCTGTGCCAAAGAGATTGTTCAGAGGATCAGGAGTATAGTGCACTGCAAAAATAAGGAGAAACTATGATTAGTTTATCGGCCGAAGGAGAGCTAAAACAAGAATGTAATTTTTTGTTAAGGCACAGCTTCGCTCTCCGAGCGAAGCTGGCCTAACAATAGCTTCGTCCCAAAGCTTAGCTTCGCAGCTGCAGTTTAACTCCGCACTCCACATGAAGGCAGGATGCAGGAAAATATCTAAGTATTAGCTTCGCTCTGGAAGCTTGACCTCAACGCGAAGGAGCCCCAAGAGCTAACTTCGCCAGAAAAGTACCGCTGCTTAAAAATTATTTTGAGGGCATTAAAGTCCTTTTCCAACTGCGCTTCTAAGGCTAACTTTGCATCCTATCATCCAACAGGATGTGAACCGCCGAAGGGATAGCTTCGCCCGGAAGCTTGAAGAAGAGACCCGTCGGTTCTAAGATTCCCAATCAAGAAATTAAGAGAAATTAAGGGACTTGAACTCCCTGAGATCACTAAATCACAATGGATCGTTCTAGATTCATTATGAGATAGTCGAAAGATTGGCTTTAAGAAGAGATGAAAATCTCTGAACAAAAGGGAAAGATCCCTACCCGCGATAGGTCGTTCGATGACCGGAGGAGGAGAAGGACCTTCCGTCGTAGAGGTTGTTACCTCTTTTCCTGCTCGTCTTTTGGGAGCCATCGGAGAACTGAAGAAGTTCTTGAATTCTCAAACGAAGAAGAAAGAAGAAGAAAAGGTTTGCAGTGCTCTGAAAATTCAAAGAGAAGTGGTGCCTTCTCTTTCAGTCCGATCAGGCTTTTATAGGCTGATGATTGCCTAAATGTCGCTTCCTCGAAAGGAGCGCAGGCAGTCGTTTCAAATTAATTTGAAATGGCGCCTAAAGCGCTTTCCCAAGAAGCGTTACTTCAGCCCCGCTAAGGGCTAACTCCCCCGTGAGTTCAGCGTCGACCTCATGCAACGTTTGAGTAACTTCACCGAAAGATGAACTTTAACCCCGCTGAAAGCTCGAACTTCGCAGAAAATTCATGCTAGCTTCGCTGGAAGCTCGTTCCTAATTCAGATAGGATTTTGTCTTTAACTTTGCAGGAAGTTTAGCTCCGCCGGTCCATCCCAATTGCCTTCAAAATTCAAAAGGAAAAGGAGGGAAACAAAGCAGATAAACAGTATAAAATAAACATTTTATTTGATTCAAAAGGGAAGATACATTGACGCTACATCAAGGTGGTTCGTACAACCGAATCATTGCTCCAAAGGCATACAAGTGGTCCTATCTACTTCCAAGCTAAACTAACTAGATACGAAAGGCCTTCCTCCTGCACAAGGCCGTAATCCTTCGCATAATGGCAGATTTTGCCATCAAGAAGCTGGATCTTCTTTGATGAAAATTGACAAAGGCCCGGTTGCCACCAGAAAGCAGGATCTTCTTTGATGAAAATTGGCAAAAAGAGGATCTGAGACCTTACAGGTGACGTCCGCCTTCCCGAAGTGGATCATCTCGGATAAGCGACTACCAGCCCCTTCTTGGAATGGATCATCTCGGATAAGCAACTGCCAACCTCTTCTTGAAACACGCATCAATTGCTCCAGTATGTTCCTCCTTAGGATTAAAGTTTCAACTAGAAAATCAAGAGACAAGTTTCTGGTCTCTTTCATTAAGATGAAAGACGGGCGAGTATAGTTCACTGCAATACAAACTGGAAACAGGTTAGCAGTAAATCAAAGAAAAATGCAAGCATGATACGCTAAGTCAAATTCTTTAGGCGAAGCAATTAATATCCGATCCAGTTGCACTTTAAGGATGGATTTCAGTTAAGCAGAGGATAGCATCGCTTGCGCGGTGATGATGGGCTAGCTCAGCATAAGTCAAGTCATAGCGCCGCCTAAGGCAGTTATACTGAAGGAGTGTCAAAAAGAGCTAAGTCCTAGCCTCGCCTATATGGTTAAGCCAGATTGATCCAGAGGGACGCAGTCTTGACCCCACCTATATGGCAAGACTAGCTCAACCTTGAAGAGACTAAGTCCCAATTCTTGCCTATGTGGCAAACTTAACAGGAAGATTCAACAGATCCAAATCAGTCAGATATAAAATGAAGAACAAGGGAAATCAATCCATGAGGCAGCTGATAAAGCTAAATTAAGGGAGATAAACTCCCTAAAGTTATTACTCCATTGGTAAAGTCTCTGGATGACCGAGACTTACCAGTTCTTGGCCGGTTAATGACCAGAGTGGGCACCCCACTATTTCAGAGATCTGAGTATACTTCTCTGAACAACTAGGAGATGTCATGAACAGACTACTTCTCTGCAGAGGATTTCAAGTGTCCTATTTATAGGCCTCATGGCCTGATCGCACTGCCGCTGCTTCAAGCTTAGAAGCGCGAGCGAATTTAAGGTATTCAAGTACTGAGCCTTGAGAAAGGGAATAGTCTTCCTCGGAAATGCACGCGGAAGCAATGATCTCCCTCGTTAATGCAAGAGAGGTTATTCTAACCTCGAAAAAGGAGCAACCCTTCTCGAAACTAGCTAAAAGGCAGTTGGCCTCGGGAAACGAACGACGTTCCAAGACCAATTTAAAGCAAATCTACTCCAGAAGGCTCGAACGCGAAGCCACCCAGACGCGAAGCTACCCAGAATCGCGAATCTACACGATTTCTTGGCGAACTTATTCCAATCCAGAAGCAGAATTGAAAGCAAAGCTGAACTCAATCACCATGGCGACGTTCGTACTTCACATACCATCAATCAAAGTAATTCAAAGTATTTTGAAGCCTGAACCATTCCATTGCAGACTTTCAAAAACTTTGAAGGGGGTATTGTTGACACTTTAAAAAAGGCAAGATTCCTGACTGGCCGGAACAATGTCTAACTTGTTGACATTTACAAAAGACAAGTGACAGACAAGCGACGACCAGTTCTGTACCCATCTCTGAGGGACAGATCAGCAACTTAGACTCTACTGATCCAGTGAAGCAGACAGTGAGCCCAGATTGTCTTTGAAGAGACCTAAGCAGGTCTAAGATGCTAGGTTAGCTTAACACTTAACATCACATGAGCCGAAGGGGATAGCCTCACCTGAGAGGCTAAGTTTGTCCAACTTCGCCTTGGAGCCATTCAAAGCTCCATCAGGGAGCTAACTTACAGCTTCGCCTGAAGTGCTCAGTTAACTCTGCAGAGAGTTAGCTTCGCTCGAAGTCACACGCAACCGCGCAGAAGGATGTTCGATAGCTTCGCCACAGATGTTTATCCAGCTCCGCTGAAGAGCTTTCTTCTGACTTCGCCAGATGTTCCTTCTAGCTCCGCTGCGAGCTCGACGCGGCAGCTCCGCTGCGGGTCTTTTTATGGTCACCTTTGACCAAATAAATCTTCAGATGAGATCAAATCTATTCAAAATCAAATCTAATCGAGATCAAATCTAAGATCAAATTTGGCAGTTGTTTACCATAATCTCTTGGCTCTCCTAAAACAAGTAAGAAGATCAAGGGAGATCTTTCAATTATTTGGAAAGAATCAAAACAGATTAGGAGATCGACGGTACCTGCTATTCCTATCTTCGCAGAAGCTGATTCTAGCCTCGCAGTAAGGCTACTTTTCAGATTTAAACAGATTGATTCAATCTTTTTCCAGATTTTCAAGAGACAATTATACCTTTGCTCTCCCTATAAATAGCCCACCAGAGGCAGACGAAGACACAAGGCGCAGAGGCTAAAAAAAATAGAGAGAGACGACTAAACAGAGACATATTCTCTTGCTTTCAAGAATTCAGAGAACTGCTTCTCTAATCAGGGTGCTGATACCCTAAGATCTTCCTCCCTCTCAAGGAATCTCCGAAACCAGACGAGAAGGAATTCCCAAGTGGAGGTAGTTTGAGAAGTAACAAGAGGGTTCTACCAATCTTCTGTTCTCCGATTCCCCGAACCAGGCGAGAAGGGAATCCCATCGATCGCATCGTCAAAGGGACAAAGTGGTCGCGCGCTGACCAGACTCCTATCGGCACACTTCTCCAGAATCTCAGAGAAAATCTACTTGTAATCTTTTAGAATACTTGTAATTTAGCTCCTCGACCCCTTTTTGTAAGTTTTCCCCTTTGCAAAATCAATAGAAAACACCCCTCTGGCTAATTCTTTGAAGTAAGTCTCTGTTGAGACAGATAAGACTCTCTGCAAGCCTATTACGGTCTCCTGGCGCAACAAGGAGACGGTGTCGCAATGCAACGGTCAGAATCCTGAGCCCGTTACTTTTGAAAACTTGGTTGTTCATTTCGACTAAGGAAAATTCGAGGAACTCTCTGGAGGTAGTCCAATGCTCCACGCACGGAAGCATAGAAAGGTCTCGATGGCCAAAGTTTCAGAGCAGAAACCAGCCCTAGCTGGGCAAGCAGCCGAACGGACCTTCTCTCAACTCCTCTCAGCCTCGCGCGAGGTTAGCCAGGTTCTCTGCAAACCTAAGTCTCCTCTTCTAAAGCAGATGTGGAGGCCAAAATAGAAAGCCCTGTGTGAAGCTTTAGGCGTAGCTACGCCACAGGTTCGCCTGTCACACGAAGATAAAGGTAAAATGCCTACCTGCTTCGTTGAGGTCATTAGCCGCGAAGCTAGAACGGCGACTATGCCTTCGCCTAATTCAGGAGCAGTGACTCCTCGCGCCAACCTCGTTCTTTCGAGCGAAGTTACTGATAGCACGGCAGACACAGCACCAGTACCTTAGGGTACGCGTAAGTTCTCAGCCGCCAAGTTAAAACTAAAGCACCAAGCGGTGCTAACCACCTTCGCGTGAAGGCAACGAGCAAAGCATCGCCGCATGCTTCAAGCGTTAAGTTCGCTCTTTGCAGCGG
Source organism: Agave tequilana (assembly GCA_038442645.1). Lineage (NCBI taxonomy): Eukaryota > Viridiplantae > Streptophyta > Magnoliopsida > Asparagales > Asparagaceae > Agave > Agave tequilana. Next base: position 42,066 of record JAVJIF010034429.1, read on the forward strand.
AGCTGAGGGATCGTCCCTGGGCGGTGATAGCGGTGCTTATACAGCTTCAGCACCTAAGGGCGCTCCCAAAGTTCCTAACCACGAAGCTAGAACTAGAGCACTATCTAGTGCCAATCACCTCTGTGGTGATGAGAAAAATGAGGCATCATCCTATGTTTCGTTTCCAAAGCTTGCGGATGCCAAGTCTACCGCTCATATAGTTATGAGCAGGAAGGTGGTGTCAGAATTATCTGAACACATCGATGCGCGATTCACCAGAGTTTCTGCGCTGAGTCCCTTAAACTCATCTAGATCCGACTTGCGAGAGTTCTTAACAAACAAACGGAAGTCAGAATTACTCCAGACTTCTCCCTCCTGTTGTCAACAAGTGGGATGTCAATTAGTGACGGTCTACTCAGTCCATTGCCGGTTAGGACCAATCTCCGTCACTCCTCCAAACTGATAGTCAGTCTTTCATCGACTATCGGTTCGGGCTCCTGTAAAGATCGCAAAAGGGGCGTATCGCGAAATCTACCAGATCTGCCCTCTGCATCCGTCAATATGATCGGAAGGGAACGGGAACCACATAGAGGAAGAAGAGCGTCACGTACTGCTAACTCTCCTCCCTTCAGTTTCCCAGATCTGGATTATAGTCCGGGCCTTGGCGAAGTCTTAGTACACAAAGAAGGTGTCTTCCGAAACACCAGATCTAGGGTCGCAATATCCTACAATTATGAGCAACCATCCTCCTCAATCACAGTAACCTCATTAGAACCAAAGAAGATTATTCCAATGGTCTGATGAGGAGGATGAAGACAGTGGGTATGCCTCTTCGGTAACAGTCAGCTCTATACGAACAGATAGAGCATCAGTGCATATGGCTGATAACGGTAATGATGACCTCCGCCGACGGTTGGAAGCTCAAGAGCAAACCTCTAAGGCTCAGCAAGAAGCCTTGGACAACATTCAACAGATGCTCACCCAACTCCTCACCAACGCAGAGTAATCATAATGAGGAAGAACATCATGCGATGAACAACCAACGATTGAGAAGTCAAAGGAAAGTTCTTCTATGGACGTTGAAGTTCTTAAAGGCATCCAAGCTCAGATCGTATCCCTAGCTCAGAGGGATGAACTAAAGAAAGTAGGGGCAGTCCGTCCTTACCCTTTGGAATGAGATTCAGTACCATACCCACCGAAGTTCAAGTCACCGACGTTACATACGTATGATGGTAAGAGCTCGTCAAACCAGCACATCTATTATTTTCGGTCTCAGACCGGTAATGTTATACATAACAATGCTATTATTGCCAGACTGTTCATTGGCACCTTGAAGGGGGTAGCATTTGACTGATTCCGAAGCCTACCTCCGGGCTCTATCAATTCCTGGATCGTTTCTACGAGGATGATATCGAGGTAACCATGGACAAACTCTTCTCTACCATACAGAAGAAGGGCGAATCTGTCCGCGACTACATTGAACGGTTCAGAAACTTGTCTCTGATGTGCTCAGCAGGGATGCCATTGCCCATGCTCTTGCAGACATGCAGGCATAACTTCCTGGACCAAGTGGAGATTCGTATGGGAGCTGTCAAAGCCCATACCTGGAAGGAACTGGTCGAGCAAGCAGACAAACCGAAAAGTCGGCTAAAAAGTTCGAACCATCTCCCCCTAAAAGCAAATGGGCTGTGAATAATAAAGAGCGCAGAGACATGGCGCAGTCCTCCCAAGCCAAAGGGAAAGAAAATATGTCCGTTGAATTGTCAGGGAACATTCATTCGAAGGCCAAGAAGACGGCTTCAATAATCAGGAGCTAAGTTTCCTCCGAAACAGTACTCCTTCAAAGATGAGCAGGTGGTCGCAATATTCCATTTACTCCACAAAGAAAATAAACTGAAGCTGCCAGATGTTCGACGCCCTAATGAAATGGGATGCACGAACGATCCCAACTATTGCCTCTTTCATAGGATGGTCCATCATCCTACAAATAAATGCTTTGTCCTCAAGGACAAAATTCAAGCTTTAGTCGATGTTGGAGTTCTGACTCTAAAATCAGAACAAAAGAAAGTGACTGCAAACATGATGACCCTCGAGTTCGGCAAAACCCCAAAAGTCACAGTTCCTGATGGGACCTTCCCAATCCCTGAAGCACGGTTAGAAGTAAAGCATTCTTCGGCCGAAACTTAAGAGATGAAGGGTCTTGTTCCCTTGACATTGGGAACATGGGAAATCATGTGGGTACACCCGACCTTGTCTAAGACGAACAATGGGCTTCGAAGAAATCCAAGTCAAAGGAAAAATCTTGCAATGTTATCTCTACCTTGCCGGATGATGGCAATCTCACATCAGCTTCTCTTAGCGATTTCAAGGGGGAAAACACGCTTGTACAACGCAAGCCAATGTACCTCAGCTGACAAGCACTCGATCTGAAAGATCATACTTAAGGGTTACTGACGAGACACAACAGCAGATGACGTCAGTACAAATACCGACACCAGCTCCGGTCCCAACAACGAGAAAAGAGAAGCAGAAAGAATTCCAATTTGATCATGTCCTGAAGAAGTCTTCAGGTCCAGGACTTGACATGCCTTTTCGCTTTGACATATTATCCCAGCTGACTAATATCCCAGCTCGTATCACCATACACGAGCTCTTTCGTCTCTCGAAACAAACAAGAGAAGCACTCAGAGATGCACTTGCTAACTCAGAATCATTTCTGACACATATGCCAGAAACCCCTAGGGGTGATGCTCAGCCCTCTTGCTCCGAATGTCATCATACACAATTAAAAGAACATGCTATTACTTTCACAGCAGAGGATATGCTTCTCAAGAATAACAAGCACGATCGATCTTTGTACTACACCGGATACATCAGTTCGACATGCATTGAAAGTGTACAGGTTGACCCGGGGTCTGCACTCAGCATCATCCCCAAAAGGCTCCTCTACTTCCTTGGCATATCACTATATCGGTTGTCTGCAACCACTACAATAATATACGATTTTAATGCAGGCAGTATTCATCCACTTGGAAAGATTCGACTCCGTTGCCGAATCGGGAGCCTGAAATCAGAAGTGACGTGCTACATCATTGATGCTGACACATCATACAACTTGTTATTAGGACGACCCTGGATCCACGCTAACTAGATTGTTCCCTCTACTCTGCACCAGTGCTTCAAATATGTTGAAGATGATGCAATAGTACGAACTGTTTTCGCTGAGAAATAACTATTCAAAGGGGTGAAAAACTACTTTACTGACGCTCTCCTATATCAAGAGGTTGGTTAAACGTCAAAAGAATCATTGCCTGACAACGATGATAGTGGCAATGAGGCAGATTCAGAGTCTAAAACAGAAATGCCAGCCATTTTGGTCGGTGAACCAATTATAGCATGTTTTAATAATCCCCAATGTAACACTCCTTCTGAAGATGAGGGCGAATAGGTAATTAATGACAATATTTCCTTTGATTATCCTGTGAGTGTCGAATTGTTTGAATCCGTTACGGATAGCTCTCTGCACATGCCCTTACATAAACCAAGTGCATCAAGTACATCCGTGGAATCTATAGAAGGATCCGTTTTAGTGGTTCATCCATCCAAAGAGGGTCAATTACCAATAATATTCGATAAAGCCCAACTGCAAAGGTCTGCAGCCGCGGATTCAAGTTCAGACTCAGACACCCCACAAATTTTCCATTATGCACGATCAGCGCAACATATAATGAGGAAAATGGGATACAACCTGTACCATGGGAAGGGCCTGAATTTCGGAAAAGGAAGACGTGATTTTCTGCGCAACTTTGTGCCAAGAGGGAAACCGACAAATTGCTATAATAACACACGCAGGGGGTTGGGATATGTTACACCTACACCACCAGCAATGGTTCAGTCCAAAGATGATAAACCAATCCCATCACACTCTGCCTCTTCCTCCGAATAGGACTCAGATGTCAGTGTGGGAAATGATCGAGAATCTCACCGTTAATATGACTTCAAGCAGCCAATTGGAGCCAACGAAAGTTACTGATGAGGAACCATGGGCTCAGCAATTGGATCTCCATTGAGAAAAGCGATTCGAACAACGCGAACCACCTACTGAAGACAAGGTGATCTAAGTTAACTTGGGTAGTCAAGATCAACCTAAGCCCATCTTTATAAGTGAAAGCATATCACTCACAGAAAGAAGAATTGATGGTACTTGTAAGGGAGTATATAGATGTCTTTGCATGGAACTACGAAGACATGCCCGGACTTGATCCGCAAGTAGCCATGCATCATATGAACATCAAGCCTGACGCCAAGCCAGTCAAGCAACAACAACGCCAATTTTGTCTAAACATTATGAAAGCTATTGAAGCCGAAGTCCATAAACTCATTGCATGTGGCTTCATACGTGTAACACCCCGCTCCCAGAATACGTACTTAGTTGCGTATTCAGATTTTTCAATCGTATTTTTTGATTTGCTTCCTGTATTTATTTTTATTATGAATTGTTTATATGATCGTTTTGTCTTGGATTGGGATTCGTGAACTCGGAGTCAGCCCTAATCTGAACCGGGAACCCGATCCTAGTGAATTGCTCGATTTGATCTTTTCGCTATTCCGAATTGACCGATTTCAGTTTTAAATACTGTTTTCCAATATTTTAGATTTTCTATGATTTTCTGAAATTTTCCTGAATTAAGTTGAAAATCTTCAAAACCGGTGTCGACCAGTGCCACTGACCGATTCTCGGATTTTTAATTTACAAACGGAGTAGAATTTCTAAAAACAGCTTTCACATTATTTCTTAAAATTATATTTTCTATCTAAATACTTTTTCTGAGAATTTTCTGATTTTATCAAAATCCGGCCAATCCGGTGTATACCGAGATTGACGGTTGACTTCAGGATTTTTATTTTGAAAATGAGATTGAATCTTGGAATACCGATTTCACCAAAAATCTTTTTATAATATTTATTATTTTTAAGAATTTTTGGGGAACTTTTCAAGCTATGTTATTTTTGGACTTTTCCGGAGTTTTCGGTATTTTCCCAGATACCGAGAATTTATCCAAATATTCCACTTTTCTCTTTTTCCCATTTTCTCCCTCCTTCCTCAAATGCTAGTTTCACCTACCTGGGATTCTGCATTTAATGCGGAGATCCTCTCCACGCCTCCCCATTCTGCATTTAAAGCACTGCTAATCAATTCCAATCAAGTCATTATGACCTTTGTCCTTTTGTTAAAATGCAGCCTTTTGCATTTCCTCCTGGACGCGGCTTTCATCCCCGCGTCTAGTTCTTTTGGCCTGGACGCAACCATTGCCTTGTTGAGACGCAACTTAATTGGTGCGTTCTCTTTTGCTTTCATAAGCAATGGCAACATTATTATAATGTTTTCCCACCCTTTATAAATACCCCCACTCCTTCTCTCTCTTTCATTAATCATTCTTTCTTCTTCTTTGTTTCCTGAGAACAAAAACAGCAGCCCACTCCCTTGGCCGGCCACCACTCCTCCATTTCCACCACCATCTCCTCCACCACTCCTTCACCAAATCCTCCACCATTCTCCCCTCCATCTCCTCCTCCATTTCCAACAACACCACCTCCATATCATCTTCTTCTTCCTCTTTTCCACCATAAAACACCAAGAAACACCAAACAATCCATTCTCACCACCACCTTCTCCACCATTTCCACCACCATCTACACCTCCTTGGACACCACGAATCACACCAATATCAACTCCTCGGCGAGCTCTTTCATTCTAGCCAACTCGTCGCTCCCCGTAACATCGTTTGCAAAATCCCATTTTTTTCAAAGTGAACTATACTTGCACCATCAACCTCCTTCCCTTGTGAAGGCCGGCCACTCCTTTCGGATTGGGGCCGCGCTCTTCTCCGTTGGCAAGACTCTAAGGCCGGTGCCCTCCTTTCGGATTGAGGCCGTGCTCTTCTTCGTCGACAATATCGCCGTAGATTATTCCGGTAATCGTTCGCGATTATTCCGGTAATCGTTTTGGTGATAATTGACGACAACAATTATTCCGGATGCACAAGGCTTCAAAGTAACATTTTAGGCGGGTGGTTTTTCTCGCCAAAGACTTGGACAACTTATTCTCATACTTGAAGTTTTATATCATGCAAGATAATCATCAAACACAAACCCTCAAAAGTCAGGTTCTGCTCTCTGTTTGCACTCTGTTAGTCGACTTGACCAAGTCATTAGTCGACTTGAACCCTTTATTAGTCGACTACCCCCTTATCCTAGTCGACTAACTCATTGAAACGCAACACTTTTTCTGAAGACGCGACCTTATTAGTCGACTAACCCCTTTTCCCTAGTCGACTAACTTTTTCTTGAAGACGCGGCTCTACAAGACGCGACCTTATTAGTCGACTAACCCCTTTTCCCTAGTCGACTAACTTTTTCTTGAAGACGCGGCTCTACGAGACGCGACCTTATTAGTCGACTACCCATTTATCCCTAGTCGACTAACTTTTTCTGAAGACGCGACCCTATGAGACGCAGCCCTATTAGTCGACTTGGTCCTCCTCTATAGTCGACTAACTCCTTCTCTAGTCGACTACTTATTTTCCCTAGTCGACTAGAATTGGCTGACTGCTGTGTTTGATCCCTTTATTAGAAATAGACCCTTCCCATGGATTTTGTATTGATCATGTGCCTTCAATTGCTCAACTCCACTTGATGTTACTCAACTATTACTCAATTGCTCAACTCCACTTGATGTTACCCAACTATTACTCAGTTGCTCAGCTCCACTTGATGTTACTCAACTATCACTCTACCATCGCCAGATACAAGCTGACATATACCTGTCTGATATGTTATCACCTGACACCTGACATACTACTACTTGACACTGACTCATGTTGTACCACCTGTTCCTGTCAAATCCTGAATGGAACTAAGTGCCACACGGAACAAAGTGCCACATCACACTCGTGGTGGGGGCCACCTCTAGAATCCATCCCCTCAGAGCAAAGTGCCACACGGAACAAAGTGCCACATCACACTCGTGGTGGGGGCCACCTCTTGAATCTGTGGGGGCCACCTCTTGAATCTGTAGGATCACCTCCTGTCTGTACCTGATCTCCTGTTATGAATAACTCTCTACTCTTGATTATCACCTTACGGGAATGTAGTACCTGATCTCTTGTTATGTACTCCAGTTATGCCTGTTATGATTCCCGTTATGATTCCTGTTATGACAAGTTATGATCCTACTCATTCCCGTAATCTGATGATATTGTTAACAAGCCATAAAAAGGACAACTTGCACGGGGAATGGGAGGAAGTGATGGATGCCGGTATGATGCCTTGCTTATAGTAGTGGAATACCAGAACTGACGATTCGTGTTAGGGGGATTTAAGGCCCTCAGAAGATGCGTGTTAGGGGGATTTAAGGCCCCCATATGGCTGTGTCCCGGGCGGTCGGGAACTACTATAAGAGGAGCTATCAGTTCTTCATCATCTTCCAGTAACAAACCTCGGCTTGCTTATATATGGATGTATGTGTGTTGAGATGTACACCAGGACACATACCTAGATATATGGGTCAGACGAGTAATAATAATAAAAGATGCCAACTACGTATCCTGTTATGCCTGTTATGAACTCCCGTTATGCTTGTTATGATTCCTGTTATTCCTGTTATGTACTCCTGTTATGACCATTATGCAATTTGCTGTGTTGTTTTGTAACTCGGGTTGTACGCGCTTGGATTACGGTAACATGGGATAAAGGTATATAGATGAGGGTTTCCTTATTTGGATTATTCCTTCGAGGTACTAGTCTCATGGGGCCGTGACCTAAGCTTGTACAATCGGTTTTGCTCGTAATCGGTTTGATTCGATTTTATCGATACACTTGTACTTATCTCAGCACGCCATCTGGCTTTTGCATCACCACTCGCCTGGGGAGTTTCATCTGACTCCCCTGGATCCTCATGTCCAGGTCCTGGAGCTTGGAGCATGTCGGAGCTTGGAGCTTGTAGAATCCCAGTTGCTGACCTGTAATGCACAGCGGTAGCGTGGATCTCCAGCAGATCATCCAGAGCTCTATCCTTCCAGGCCCCCCCTGTGTGCCTCTCGAGTTTTCCTTTTGTAAACTCGTGAGTGCCTGTGTACTGTTCATACTTGTACACCTCTTTGTAATCTCGCAATTGCGCATATCAGTGATGTAATATTCATGTAATATTGGATCACCTCTGGTGATAACTTTGTAATTGTACTCATTTGTTGGAATGTATAATGCACCATTTGCTTCCGTACTCTGATTCTTGCCTGTACTGATGCTTAGCGTATATACGTGAGGGTATTTCTGACCTGCGTATATACGTCGCAGTAACGTCTCCGTACCCGCCGGATCGGGGCGTTACAGGGTGGTATCAGAGCCTAGGCTCTACATCCTCAGTACGTCCAGACGGCAAATTAATGGTAAAGAAATTTGCAACTGGAATACAAGAGTCCTGGTTATACACTCCAACTACAAGTACAGAGTTATCTATTCTATCTTGATCATCCTTTCTTTGATTCCTAATTCCTTCCATCTTTCCCCTGTTTTGGTTTTTCGAAGCCTTTATACCAACTTAAGATATGGATATACTAGAGGGGTAGTGGCTGGTTCTAAATGAAGTTATGATATGATCTCTTCGGCCAACTCTATGAAGCTCGGGTATTCTCAGGATTGACCCCGATCGGGTTATCTTTCAGAAGTCAGTAGTCAGGATTCTCTACGGTCATTCTCTATTCTTGGCTATATTCTTCAGAGTGATTGATGCCTGGTCATCAGAATTCTTAATTATCGGTCTTCTTTATTTATGGTCGGTATTATTCGGCATCGTTCGGAGATTTATACAGTCGGAAGTGCAGATGATGTCTATATTCTGATTGTTGTTCAGTCAACTTGAGAGCCCTACCTATAGTGACTCGTATCTTAATTGGTATAATTCCACCCTTGTCCTCTTTGTGTTCAATTTACCCCTTATCGAAATTGCGAGGACGCAATTTTTTGTAAGGTGGATGGATTGTAACACCTCGCTCCCAGAATACGTACTTAGTTGCGTATTCAGATTTTTCGATCGTATTTTTCGATTTGCTTCCTGTATTTGTTTTATTATGAATTGTTTATATGATCGTTTTGTCTTGGATTGGGATTCGTGGACTCGGAGTCAGCCCTAATCTGAACCGGGAACCCGATCCTAGTGAATTGCTCGATTTGATCTTTTCGCTATTCCGAATTGACCGATTTCAGTTTTAAATACTATTTTCTAATATTTTAGATTTTCTATGATTTTCTGAAATTTTCCTGAATTAAGTTAAAAATCTTCAAAACCGGTGTCGACCAGTGCCACTGACCGATTCTCGGATTTTTAATTTACAAACGGAGTAGAATTTCTAAAAACGGCTTTCACATTATTTCTTAAAATTATATTTTCTATCTAAATACTTTTTCTGATAATTTTCTGATTTTATCAAAATCCGGCCAATCCGGTGTATACCGAGATTGACGGTTGACTTCAGGATTTTTATTTTGAAAATGAGATTGAATCATTGAATACCGATTTCACCAAAAATCTTTTTATAATATTTGTTATTTTTGAGAATTTTTGGGAAACTTTTCAAGCTATGTTATTTTTGGACTTTTCCGGAGTTTTCGGTATTTTCCCAGATACCGAGAATTTATCCAAATATTCCACTTTTCTCTTTTTCTCATTTTCTCCCTCCTTCCTCAAACGCGAGTTTCACCTACCTGGGATTCTGCATTTAATGCGGAGATCCTCTCCACGCCTCCCCATGCTGCATTTAAAGCACTGCTAATCAATTCCAATCAAGTCATTATGACCTTTGTCCTTTTGTTAAAACGCAGCCTTTTGTATTTCCTCCTGGACGCGACTTTCATCCCCGCGTCCAGTTCTTTTGGCCTGGACGCAACCATTGCCTTGTTGAGACGCAACTTAATTGGTGCGTTCTCTTTTGCTTTGATAAGCAATGGCAACATTATTATAATGTTTTCCCACCCTTTATAAATACCCCCACTCCTTCTCTCTCTTTCATTAATCATTCTTTCTTCTTCTTTGTTTCCTGAGAACAAAAACAGCAGCCCACTCCCTTGGCCGGCCACCACTCCTCCATTTCCACCACCATCTCCTCCACCACTCCTTCACCAAATCCTCAACCATTCTCCCCTCCATCTCCTCCTCCATTTCCAACAACAACACCACCTCCATATCATCTTCTTCTTCCTCTTTTCCACCATAAAACACCAAGAAACACCAAACAACCCATTCTCACCACCACCTTCTCCACCATTTCCACCACCACCTACACGTCCTTGGACACCACGAACCACACCAATATCAACTCCTCGGCGAGCTCTTTCATTCTAGCCAACTCGTCGCTCCCCGTAACATCGTTTGCAAAATCCCATTTTTTTCAAAGTGAACTATACTTGCACCATCAACCTCCTTCCCTTATGAAGGCCGGCCACTCCTTTCGGATTGGGGCCGCGCTCTTATCCGTTGGCAAGACTCTAAGGCCGGTGCCCTCCTTTCGGATTGGGGTCGTGCTCTTCTTCGTCGACAATATCGCCGTAGATTATTCCGGTAATCGTTCTCGATTATTCCGGTAATCGTTTTGGTGATAATTGACGACAACGATTATTCCGGATGCACAAGGCTTCAAAGTAACATTTTAGGCGAGTGGTTTTTCTCGCCAAAGACTTGGACAACTTATTCTCATACTTGAAGTTTTATATCATGCAAGATAATCATCAAACACAAACCCTCAAAAGTCAGGTTCTGCTCTCTGTTTGCACTCTGTTAGTCGACTTGACCAAGTCATTAGTCGACTTGAATCCTTTATTAGTCGACTACCCCCTTATCCTGTCGACTAACTCATTGAAGCGCAACACTTTTTCTGAAGACGCGACCTTATTAGTCGACTAACCCCTTTTCCCTAGTCGACTAACTTTTTCTTGAAGACGCGGCTCTACGAGACGCGACCTTATTAGTCGACTAACCCCTTTTCCCTAGTCGACTAACTTTTTCTTGAAGACGCGGCTCTACGAGACGCGACCTTATTAGTCGACTACCCATTTATCCCTAGTCGACTAACTTTTTCTGAAGACGCGACCCTATGAGACGCAGCCCTATTAGTCGACTTGGTCCTCCTCTATAGTCGACTAACTCCTTCTCTAGTCGACTACTTATTTTCCCTAGTCGACTAGAATTGGCTGACTGCTGTGTTTGATCCCTTTATTAGAAATAGACCCTTCCCATGGATTTTGTATTGATCATGTGCCTTCAATTGCTCAACTCCACTTGATGTTACTCAACTATTACTCAGTTGCTCAGCTCCACTTGATGTTACTCAACTATCACTCTACCATCGCCAGATACAAGCTGACATATACCTGTCTGATATGTTATCACCTGACACCTGACATACTACTACTTGATACTGACTCATGTTGTACCACCTGTTCCTGTCAAATCCTGAATGGAACTAAGTGCCACACGGAACAAAGTGCCACATCACACTCGTGGTGGGGGCCACCTCTTGAATCTGTGGGGGCCACCTCTAGAATCCATCCCCTCAGAGCAAAGTGCCACACGGAACAAAGTGCCACATCACACTCGTGGTGGGGGCCACCTCTTGAATCTGTGGGGGCCACCTCTTAAATCTGTAGGATCACCTCCTGTCTGTACCTGATCTCCTGTTATGAATAACTCTCTACTCTTGATTATCACCTTACGGGAATGTAGTACCTGATCTCTTGTTATGTACTCCAGTTATGCCTGTTATGATTCCCGTTATGATTCCTGTTATGACAAGTTATGATCCTACTCATTCCCGTAATCTGATGATATTGTTAACAAGCCATAAAAAGGACAACTTGCACGGGGAATGAGAGAAAGTGATGGATGCCGGTATGATGCCTTGCTTATAGTAGTGGAATACCAGAACTGACGATTCGTGTTAGGGGGATTTAAGGCCCTCAGAAGATGCGTGTTAGGGGGATTTAAGGCCCCCATATGGCTGTGTCCCGGGCGGTCGGGAACTACTATAAGAGGAGCTATCAGTTCTTCATCATCTTCCAGTAACAAACCTCGGCTTGCTTATATATGGATGTATGTGTGTTGAGATGTACACCAGGACACATACCTAGATATATGGGTCAGACGAGTAATAATAATAAAAGATGCCAACTACGTATCCTGTTATGCCTGTTATGAACTCCCGTTATGCTTGTTATGATTCCTGTTATTCCTGTTATGTACTCCTGTTATGACCATTTTGCAATTTGCTGTGTTGTTTTGTAACTCGGGTTGTACGCGCTTGGATTACGGTAACATGGGATAAAGGTATATAGATGAGGGTTTCCTTGTTTAGATTATTCCTTCGAGGTACTAGTCTCATGGGGCCGTGACCTAAGCTTGTACAATCGGTTTTGCTCGTAATCGGTTTGATTCGGTTTTATCGATACACTTGTACTTATCTCAGCACGCCATCTGGCTTTTGCATCACCACTCGCCTGGGGAGTTTCATCTGACTCCCCTGGATCCTCATGTCCAGGTCCTGGAGCTTGGAGCATGTCGGAGCTTGGAGCTTGTAGAATCCCAGTTGCTGACCTGTAATGCACAGCGGTAGCGTGGATCTCCAGCAGATCATCCAGAGCTCTATCCTTCCAGGGCCCCCCCTGTGTGCCTCTCGAGTTTTCCTTTTTTAAACTCGTGAGTGCCTGTGTACTGTTCATACTTGTACACCTCTTTGTAATCTCGCATTTGCGCATATCAGTGATGTAATATTCATGTAATATTGGATCACCTCTGGTGATAACTTTGTAATTGTACTCATATGTTGGAATGTATAATGCACCATTTGCTTCCGTACTCTGATTCTTGCCTGTACTGATGCTTAGCGTATATACGTGAGGGTATTTCTGACCTGCATATATACGTCGCAGTAACGTCTCCGTACCCGCCGGATCGGGGCGTTACAATACGGGAGGAACAACATCCAGATTGGGTTGCTAACATCATCCCCGTTCTCAAGAAGAATGAAAAAATTCGGATCTGTATTGACTACCGCGATCTTAATACAGCCTGTCCTAAAGACGAATTCCCATTGCCCATCACCGATGTCATGATTGACAATACCTGCGGATTCAAAAGAATGTCTTTCATGGACGGCTTTTCAGGGTACAATTAAATTAAGATGTATCCGGAGGATGAAAAGCATACTTCGTTCCGACACTGTTGGGGGTATACTGTTATATCGTGATGCCCTTCGGGTTAAAGAACACGGGAGCGACTTATCAGCGGGCAATGAGTATGATTTTCCGTGATCATCTCTGAAAAATGGCAGAATGTTATGTCGACGACATTGCTATCAAAAGCCGTGATAAGAATGACCATCTTCATGACTTGAGAACGATGTTCGACATAATGCGGGCTCATCAACTGAAGATGAATCAGACAAAATCCTTCTTGGGGTTTCGAGTGGCAAGTTCCTTGGATTTATTGTTACATCAAAAGGAATTCATCTAGACCCAGACAAAGTCAAAGTCATTCAGAACATGCATCTGCCTAAGAATCTCAAAGAACTTAGAGGCCTGCAAGGTAGACTGGTTTATATCAGAAGATTCATCGCAAATCTCTCAGGCCGCTGTCAACCGTTCACCCGACTCATGAAAAAGGGTGTTTCTTTTATATGGGATCAAGTCTGTAAGAAGCTTACGAAGATGTCAAAAGATATCTCACAAAACCTCCAGTCTTAGTAGCTCCCACATCAGGAAAACTATTCCTACTTTATGTGAAAGCTATGGACCATTCTCTTGGTGCTTTGCTTACTCAAAAAGACGATAATGGTCACGAACAAGCTATTTATTATCTGAGCAGGACTCTGATAGGGGCGGAATCTCGCTATAATCCTATTGAAAATGAATGCTTAGCTCTTGTCTTTGCTATTCAGAAGACACGATATTATTTGGTCGGCCAAATCATACATGTCATTTTCAGAGTGAATCCTTTGCGTCTCCTCATGACGAAACTAGGATCACTGAATTCTAAACTAGATAAATGGGCCCTCCTTTGTCTCAGTCTGACATGCTCTTTGTCCCTCAGAAGGCGGTTAAAGGCCAGACACTTGCAGAGTTCTTGTCTACTCATCCGGTTCCGGAAAGCTCAAAACTTCATGAAGACATTTCAGATGAAGTCTTCGAATCTAATATAACTTTAGAGGATGAAGTTTGGCAGATGTTCTTCGATGGAGCATCACGAATAGGCCCTAAAGGCAAGATCATTGCCGGTGCGAGGGTTGTATTTATCTCACCACAAAACCATATCCTTCGTAGGGCATTTTCTCTAACGGAATCATACTCCAACAATGTGGCAGAATACAATGCTCTACTCATTGGTCTTCAACTCGCTCACAAAATGGGGGTACACTACCTTGAAACTTATGGCAATTCAAAACTGATTGTCAATCAGGTTAAAGGCGAATATGAGGTCCGTCATGAAGACTTGGTACCTTATCATCACGCAGTCATCAAAATGGCTAATTTATTTGATGACTTTTATATCGGGCACGTGTCTCGATCCCAGAATACTAGGGCCGATGCCCTGGTTGCACTAGCAACAAGTTAGCCTTACCAGTCGACATCAAGTATCACCTTACAGTGGCGACTCGACACCTTGTTTGTTCTAAACATATGTTGAGAACCAAAGAGGTCTATAACATCTCGACGGATCTTGAACCGAGAGATTGGCGATTTTCCCTCATCGACTATGCTTTGCATGGTTTGCTGCCGGATGACTCTAAAGAAGCGGCATCTATCAGACGAAGGTCTCTCTGTTTTTACTATGATCCAACACTGAAGACACTCTACCGTCGTTCATACGACGGTATCCTCCTCCGTTGCCTTTCTAATTTAGAGGCACAGGAAGTGCTCAAAGAAGCACACGACGGCATATGCGGAGCTCATCAGCCAGGTCCAAAACTCAAGGGCCGATTACACAGGCTTGGGTATTATTGGCCAACCATGATAGCCGATGCCATCCAATATGCACGAAGGTGTAAGGCCTGCCAAATCCATGCGGACTTCATACATCAGCCTCCAGAGTTGCTCCATCCAACTGTTGCTTCGTGGCCATTTAAAGCGTGGGGAATCGATGTCGTAGGGCCAATCAGCCCCTCCTCAATGAAAGGTTACCGATTTATCTTAGCAATAACTGATTACTTTTCAAAGTGGGCAGAAGTTATACCACTGGTGGAAGTTAAAACTTCTAACGTGGTTAATTTCATCAAAAATCATGTCATCCATCGATTTGGTGTCCCTAGGCGGATTATCCATGATAACGGTCCCCAATTTGCAAGCCAGGTATTCTATCGGTTCTGTGATAGATACCGAATTCAGAATGTAGCATCAACTGCTTATAACCCTGCCACTAATGGCTTGGCGGAGGCATTTAACAAGATAATCATTAAGCTACTCAAAAAATTCGTTTCATCAAATAAGCGAGACTGGAATGAGAAGCTTAGTGAATGTATTTGGGCCTACCAAACCACAGTTTGGACCCCGACGGTAATACACCTTTTTCCCTGGTATACGGGTGCGAAGCAGTCATACCGTTAGAAATCCAGATGCCATCATTACGAGTCGCTTTGATGACTAAGATGATAACAGAGGACAACGATCGATTGCGACTCCAAAAGCTCGAAGCCCTAGATGAGAAGCGGTTACAAGCTCAGCAACACATTGAGTTGTATCAAGCCCGGATCTCAAAAGCCTTCAATAGGAAGGTTAAGCAAAGAGTCTTCCAGAAAGGAGATTTGGTTTTAGCCGTCAGACGACCGATAATCATGACGCACAAAATCAAAGGCAAATTTCAGCCTAAATGGGAAGGACCGTTTGTGATAGAAACAGTCTATTCAAACGAGGCATATCGCCTTATGACTTCAGATGGTTATTTACTCATGATGCCGATCAACGACAGGTTCTTAAAAAAGTATTATCCTTGATAGGATCCTTCTCATGATCAAGTTAACATGACACTCCTGATCAAGACCTTCAGATCCAAGATATGCAGAAGGAGCACTCCTCTCTTTCTCTAAACGAGATCATACAACCATAAACCAGTGTCGAGCTAATTGAACACTAGTTGACTCAAAGAAGAATCAAGGTTATGAATACAGTAACAAAATAATCCAACGTCCCTAGTGGTTAAGGATAGAGGAAAATGTTGGCATTTAAGCCCAACATAAGTCCTTGACAACTCATCATGCTGAGGGGAATAACATGGCTAGCCCGACTCAAACGGTAATTGGTAAAGGCATATCAAATCCTTTGACAGCTGAGGATTTGCTAAAAATCTTAAGGGACCTGTTCCCATTTGATTTCGCGGTTAAGGATAGAGGAAAATGTTGGCCTTTAAGCCCAAGATAAGTCCTTGACAACTCATCATGCTGAGGGGAATAGCATGGCTATCCCGACTCAAACGGTAGTTGGTAAAGGCGTATCAAATCCGTTGACGGCTGAGGATTTGCTAAAAATCCTAAGGGATATGTTCCCATTTGATTCCCTCTCCAAAATCACTTACCAATTCTCATCCATGGAATGGTAAGACCACATATAAAGGTACTCATATCCCTTGCGAAATGACGAGTCTAACCTATCATGTTAATAATAAACCTCTGATAGTAAGACTCTAATTTACTCCCCAACAGATAAAATCAACATCCCCAGTGAATAAACCCCACTTGTCATTCTCTTCAACAGAATGACAGGTCCACTCAAATTACTGTTATGTTCAAGCACCTCTGACAGAAAATGAATCCTTGTCAAGTTAACATCACACCTCTGGCAAGTTGCTTTACAAATCCCCATGAAGTTCTCTGACATATGATCTTCTATGGGACTCATTTCCTAACTCCCCAGCGAGTTTCTGATAGACTCCCCTCAAAGTCTATCAGTCCTCAGTAGACTTTTCTGGTCGTCACGTTAACAATATACCTCTGATAATTTCTTTCAAATAACATCCGAAGGAGATATCAAAATCCCATGGAGTTCATAATCAAATCCTATTTCCCCCGATGGGATTATTTCTTGCTTACTGTTATGTCCAGTTCGTCACCTCTGAACAGTAAACATCCTGAGCTTGGTGGCTTCTCAATCGGTTATGTCCATGTTATCTCTGAACTGATAGATAACCAAGTCTCATCTTTCAGTCCACTAGGGACTATTTCTTTGTCATCATGTCCAGTTCGTCACCTCTGAATGACAAAATTTCGAGCTTAGTGGCTTCTTAATCGGTTATGTCCATGTTACCTCTGAACCGACAGATAACCAAGTCTCATCTTTCAGTCCAGTAGGGACTATTTCTTTGTCATCATATCCAGTTCGTCACCTCTGAATGACAAAATTTCGAGCTTGGTGGCTTCTCAATCGGTTATGTTCATGTTACCTCTGAACCGACAGATAACTGAAATCACCTAGAGGGGGGGTGAATAGGTGATATGGATAATCTAAAAACTAAATGCGGAAATTAAAATAAATTTGCAACTACACTTAGTACAACCAACGAGTGTAGCCGAATTCCCCGTGAAGGGCTCTGGACTAACTCCTCTTGATTCCTCTGAATAAGAGTTGAGGTGCTATATGAAGCTCTCGTGGTTAAGCACAAGTGAGGCACACACAAACAAACCAAGCATATAATATGAATGAGCAATATGAATAGATGCAAGGCACAATAATAAAGAGAGAGAGTCGAGAGTCAATGGATCAAACGCAAAGACAAAGATGTGTTTCGAGGTTCAAGCCCCTAGCTCTACGTCCCCGCCTTCACCGAGAAGGATTTCTAATTCACTAACTCGTCCACCTAGGACTCCCACCGAGGGAACCTCTACCGAGGAGGATTTGTACAACTAGGAGTATCGAACTCCTCTCTCAAACAATACAACCTCCACCGAGGCAAACAATCACCACCTCACACAAGAGGGGTAGGCCCATAGCCAAACAATCACAAATCACCTCTACCGAAGAGGGATACAAACCAACACCAACTCCACCTCACCAAGAGGGAGTAAACCACAATCTCAATCTCTACCAAAGAGGAAGCGAACCACAACCCAAATCAACCTCTACCAAAAAGGGATATCAACAAAGCAAGGGTTTACAACTTGGTGGTATCTTTCAACCACAAATAATCTCTTTTCCACAAAACAAAAGATCCTAAATAGATAGGATAGGAGATATAGCTCAAGTGTGGAAAACTTAGAGTTTGGAAAACAAAAACTCAAAGAAAAATACTTAGGAAAACTCTTTGTAAAAGATAGAAATGAAGAACAATACAAATCTCTCAATTTTTCTATTTTCTTTGATTTTCCAAAACCCTAAAACAAATAAGATGAATCCTTTTTGGCACAAAAACACTTTTGAAAAATTATTAAAAACACTTGTAGATAGGAGAAATTTTTGCTCTAGAAATCTTGGCCAAAATCCCAAAGAAATGGGGTTTATATAGGCCCAAACAGAAAACTAGCCATTGGTTGTTTTTACAGCCAGATACGGCTGGCGGTCGACCGCCCGGTCGACCGCCAACGGTCATATTTTTGACCGTTGGCTGCATGCGGTCGATCGGCCGGTCGACCGTAGAAAAATAGAGAGCAGAGCTCTCTGGTCCGGTCGTCCGCCCAGTCGACCGGCACAACGTGCACAAATCTGTGCACGTCGGTCGACCGGTCGGTCGACCGCCAGAGCCTGTCAGGCACTGTTCTGGGTCAGAAAACAGGGTTTAAAAATATTGTAAAAATTCCCATAAAACTTCTAAAAATCCACAAAAATAGTTTTATCATTTTACATTGATATATAAACTTGTGTTAAAAATTTCAAATATTTTGGACTATTTTGTGTCTTACAAATTTTGTCAAAAACCAAAAACTGTATTTTACCAAACTTGGATTTTTCAATAGGAAATCTGATTTTTCCTAAAACTCATTGAAATACAAAAACATGATATTTAAACACTTTTAGGCATGTTGCATATGGACATAAGTCCAATATACATGAAACATATATATATATATATATATATATATATATATATATATATATATATATATATATATATATATATATATATATATATATATCATTGTTTTGTCTTTAAAATCAAAAATATGTTTTGTTGAAAATATCAAAACATAAAACATGTGTGTTGTGAACTTGAGCATATCAACTATCTAATCTTTACACATGGATCTAAAACTCAAACTAAACTAGGTACCGATGTCTTCTTGTAGAGCGCCGTCTCCAAGCCGACTCGATCCAAAACTTCGTGATCCACCGAGCTTGACTCCAACGAGTGCAATGTATGATCTTGATGCTCGGGCTCTGGAATCACCATGTGAAAGCTTCCAAACTCCTTGTTGAAGCTAATCACCAACTAATATCTTGATAAATGATCTGAAACTAAAATCACAAGATTATTAGTAAACATAACTACATGAGTTAATCATCATCAAAACTAGAGTGGAAGGCCTCTGGGCCAACAATCTTCCCCTTTTTGATGATGACAAAACTCATGGAGTTATATATGCATGGATTAAAGTTAAGCTTCAAGAAGCTCCCCCTTAACTCATGCATAGGAATAAACAATAAATATATGCAATGTAAGCTCACAAACATGTATGCATAGACATGCATAAAACAAGTACCAAATACAAAAATATGCTCTTGATACCAAATATATGAAATGCATCATGCATAAAACGTGCTCTTGATACCAATAAAAACATGCTCTTAAATAATGCTCTTGACACCAATTAAATAATTAAACGACAAACTAATAAATAAAACAAAACATGCATATAAAACACGCATATAAACTCAAATACTTCTCCCCCTTTTTTGTCAATCATCAACAAAGGGGTTAAAGTAAAAACAAAACATTCTTCTCCCCCTTTTTGTTCGAAACATAGAATCAATAAAGGGGTGATATCAAACAAATCAATATAAATTTTTTTATGGATACCAATTGAAGAAAATAAATCAATAGATACCAATGAAAGTAAACAAAATCTTGATACCAATTTAGTAAACAAAAAGCATCTTGATACCAATTTTGAGAAAACAAATACAATCTTGATACCAATTTAAAGTATTATTCTTTTTAAACATATGATACCAAATTGAAATTATTATTTTCTATCATAAAGCAAGGGAGTGGAATACAAAACCAATGGTAAACCAAATACCAATTGAAAGATAAAATACGAGTTTTCTCCCCCTTTATGAAATACCAAGTAAAACAATGTCTAAGTTTGTATTAGAATACCAATTGAAAACTAATCAATTGAAACATGATGATCATTAAAACTCAAGCTTAGCATAAACAAAATATATATATGTATGAAAAATAGATACCAATCGAAATTGATACTATTTGAAGAGTAAGCATACATACATAAAAATATATATGAGTATACAAAAATGTCAGTATTGATACCAATTGAAAGAATCCAATGATACCAATTGAAACAATAATAATATCAAGTGTATATCTCATTTTTCCTACCACCCATTCATGCTCATGTTAAAAATGATTTTCAATGAAGAACATACAAGGCATGGACTCCCATCCATCCGTCCGTAAAGGTAGGGTTTTCAAAAATAGATTTAAAAATATAGTACATATGAAAACTCTACCATAACGAAGAGTATCACAACTAGTTAAATGGAAAAACTTCTAAACTAGTACGAAATCCTTCAAGCAAGGAATAAAACATAAATATTTTTCATGAAACATGAAATTCACATGATAACCAACACTCTAAGTCAATGAAGCATAAATATGACTCATGAAAACAAAACATGAGTAAACTATAAAGATGAGTGTATAAACAAAGATGTGAAGATCATAATCATGAAAGATAGACAATAAGCTCAAATTAGATTCCTTTAAACATTGAAAACATGAAAAACTAAATTTTCATTAAAAACAATTTATACTTCAAGGCATATGTATGTCTTATATAAACTAAAGTATACATACATATCCAAACACAACGAGTCCACAAAGATATATGCATGAAGGCACGTGGCTCAAAGGATGTATATGTATAGACATTAGTTTGGACAAGATAGACATATACATGAAGTGAAAACACATGATCATAAAACATGTCCAAAAATGGGAATACTAGTCAAATGCATGAATCATCAAAACTAGACTATACTAGCACATCTAATGGGTACAAATAAGCGTTCAAGCTCAAACATATAAAAATTTATTTGTGGCCCACTATATGTACAAGTATAAATCCTAGTCTTAATGAAAACTAACATTTAAACATATATTCAAATCATGAAGCACAAATCAACATGAAAAACATAAACAAGATCATTATGCAAATCCACATGTTATTAGAAGTATGATATACATAATAGCTAAATAAAGGTGAGAACACAAAAATAATGGTCCATATAAAATATGGGTGTCTCATACCAAAACCGAAGAGGCAACTCTCCATGTCTCCAAAACACGGTGGTCTTCCCACCAAACATCCCTTGAAAGTGATGCATCCAAATAGTCTCCATGAAGCTCGGAACGCATCCACTCCAAGGTACCGATACTCTCACGTCATGCGAGAGCTCACACCTACATCAAATACAATAGGGGTGGTCTTTGGTACCCATATCTTTTTGGGTCCATGGGGGTTAGTACATTTTCTAACCCAAACAAATTTCGTTGCTAAATTTTCATCATATATACGATCATAGCAAAATTTAGTAAGGTGGCCCTTACGTCCACAATATGTACAAGTGTACACATGAGCATACAATGTGTGATGGTGGTGATCGTGAGTAGCATGTGTATGCCGTGGAGGGTGTGCGTGTATAGATGGAACTTGTTTCTTTAGAAACAAAGATTCCAAACGTGAATGACTAGAAACACAATGGCTCAAAGTGGAGCCCAAACAATCAACATTCTTCTTTAGCATAGATATATCTTTTTCAATTAAAGAAGAAGTGTGGCATGCAATAGGTGAGCTAGATGGAACTACCCAAGCATGGCAAACATGTGAATCAATATTATTTTTCAACACAATATTTTTCTTTAAACAATCTTCTAAATCCTTAGAAATAGAAGCAATTTTTATTTTCAAAGAATCATTTTCTTTTAAAACAAAACTAACTTTTGAAGACAAGTTTTTATTTTTCTTCAAAATTGTTTCACAATCATTTTTATTTTTCAAAAGTTCATTTTCTTTTAGTGCAAGATCAAGTTTAGATTTCAATGAATCCCTATCATTAGAAATCTCCTCCTTCTCTTGCAAAACCAACTCAAGTTTTGAAAATAAATCCTCTTTTTCTTTATATAATTTACAAGTTTTCTTTTTCAAAACTTTATATTTTTCAAGGAGGTTCTCACAAACAATAGATAACTCTTCATTTGAAGCATCGGCATCTATACTATCATGATCATCAAGTGAAGAGCTAGCACTATCTAGTTGAGTATCTGAATGTACCTCAAGGGAGTCATTCCCTTGGACCATGAAGCATTGTGACTCGGATTCTCTACTAGATTCCTCCGGTTGGATTGGCAATTGAAGCTTGGAGGTGGAGGTGGTCAACTTGTTCCACACTGCAAAGGCGGAATCAAAGTTAGAAACAAGCAAAAGATATTCTTTATTAAGCGTGCTTCTATTAGCCTCAAGGGTTTGTGCATTGGCCCCTATATGATTGCGGTTACCAAGATAACATTTCTTGGTAGCGGCAAGGAAAACATGCAAGCCTAGGGTTTTTAGGTACATGGACATCCTATATTTCCATATGTCAATGTTGGAGACATCGAACATGGGAGGTGACAAGCAATCCATGAGTGTGTGCAAACAAATAGTGTGCAAATGCAAAAGATAGATTAGCAAGTCCAAGATCACACTCCTAGGTGGTTAAACCAAATATCAGGAGCGGAGGCTCTGATACCAATTGAAATCACCTAGAGGGGGGGTGAATAGGTGATATGGCTAATCTAAAAACTAAATGCGAAAATTAAAATAAATTTGCAACTACACTTAGTACAACCAACGAGTGTAGCCGAATTCCCCGTGAAGGGCTCTGGACTAACTCCTCTTGATTCCTCTGAATAAGAGTTGAGGTGCTATATGAAGCTCTCGTGGTTAAGCACAAGTGAGGCACACACAAACAAACCAAGCATATAATATGAATGAGCAATATGAATAGATGCAAGGCACAATAATAAAGAGAGAGTCAAGAGTCAATGGATCAAACACAAAGACAAAGATGTGTTTCGAGGTTCGAGCCCCTAGCTCTACGTCCCCGCCTTCACCGAGAAGGATTTCCAATCCACTAACTCGTCCACCTAGGACTCCCACTGAGGGAACCTCCACCGAGGAGGATTTGTACAACTGGGAGTATCAACTCCTCTCTCAAACAATACAACCTCCACCGGGGCAAACAATCACCACCTCACACAAGAGGGGTAGGCCCTAGCCAAACAATCACAAATCACCTCTACCGAAGAGGGATACAAACCAACACCAACTCCACCTCACCAAGAGGGAGTAAACCACAATCTCAACCTCTACCAAAGAGGGAGCAAACCACAACCCAAATCAACCTCTACCAAAGAGGGATATCAACAAAGCAAGGGTTTACAACTTGGTGGTATCTTTCAACCACAAATAATCTCTTTTCCACAAAATAAAAGATCCTAAATAGATAGGATAGGAGATATAGCTCAAGTGTGGAAAACTTAGAGTTTGGAAAACAAAAACTCAAAGAAAAATACTTGGGAAAACTCTTTGTAAAAGATAGAAATGAAGAACAATACAAATCTCCCAATTTTTCTATTTTCTTTGATTTTTTCAAAACCCTAAAACAAATAAGATGAATCCTTTTTGGCACAAAAATACTTTTGAAAACTTGTTAAAAACACTTGTAGATAGGAGAAATTTTTGCTCTAGAAATCTTGGCCAAAATCCCAAAGAAATGGGGTTTATATAGGCCCAAACAGAAAACTAGTCGTTGGCTGTTTTTACAGCCAGATACGGCTGGCGGTCGACCGCCAACGGTCATATTTTTGACCGTTGGCTGCATGCGGTCGACCGGCCGGTCGACCGTAGAAAAACAGAGAGCAGAGCTCTCTTCCGGTCGACCGGCCCAAGTGCCAGCCCAAATTTGTGCACGTCGGTCGACCGACTCTGGGTCCGGTCGACCGCCAGAGCCTGTCAGGCACTGTTTTGGGTCAGAAAATAGGGTTTAAAAATATTGTAAAAATTCCCATAAAACTTCTAAAAATCCACAAAAATAGTTTTATCATTTTACATTGATATATAAACTTGTGTTAAAAATTTCAACACAAATTTCAAATATTTTTGGCTATTTTTGTGTCTTACAAATTTTGTCAAAAACCAAAAACTGTATTTTACCAAACTTGAATTTTTCAATAGGAAATCTGATTTTTCCTAAAACTCATTGAAATACAAAAACATGATATTTAAACACTTTTAGGCATGTTGCATATGGACATAAGTCCAATATACATGAAACATATATATATC
This sequence comes from Agave tequilana, assembly GCA_038442645.1. Lineage (NCBI taxonomy): Eukaryota > Viridiplantae > Streptophyta > Magnoliopsida > Asparagales > Asparagaceae > Agave > Agave tequilana. Next base: position 66,641 of record JAVJIF010034429.1, read on the forward strand.
ATTGTTTTTGTCTTTAAAATCAAAAATATGTTTTGTTGAAAATACCAAAACATAAAATATGTGTGTGTTGTGAACTTGAGCATATCAACTATCTAACCTTTACACATGGATCTAAAACTCAAACTAAATTAGGTACCAATGTCTTCTTGTAGAGCGCCGTCTCCAAGCCGACTCGATCCAAAACTTCGTGATCCACCGAGCTTGACTCCAACGAGTGCAATGTATGATCTTGATACTCGGGCTCTGGAATCACCATGTGAAAGCTTTCAAACTCCTTGTTGAAGCTAATCACCAACTAATATCTTGATAAATGATCTGAAACTAAAATCACAAGATTATTAGTAAACATAACTACATGAGTTAATCATCATCAAAACTAGAGTGGAAGGCCTCTGGGCCAACAATAACCAAGTCTCATCTTTCAGTCCAGTAGGGACTATTTCTTTGTCATCATGTCCAGTTCGTCACCTCTGAATGACAAAATTTCGAGCTTGGTGGCTTCTCAATCGGTTATGTCCGTGTTACCTCCGAACCGATAGATATCCAATCTCATCTTTCAGTCCAGTAGGGACTATTTCTTTGTCATCATGTCCAGTTCGTCACCTCTGAATGACAAAATTTCTAGCTTGGTGGCTTCTCAATCGGTCATGTCCAGTTCATCACCTCTGAACCGACAGATAGCCAAGTCTCCTTTTTTGGTTTACTGTTATGTCCAGTTCGTCACCTCTGAACAGTAAACATTCTGAGTTTGGTAATTTCTAATCGGTTATATCCAGTTTGTCACCTCTGAACCGATAAATATCCAGGCTCATCTTTCTTTGTCAAATCATTTCTCAAATATGTAACTAACCTTATCAGTTTATCACCTCTGATTAGATTAGTTATATCATTATTCTCTTTCCTTTTGAGGATTGTAATACAACTTGAAAGTAAGAATTAAAATTCAGAAAATAAAACAAGTTGGGAATGCAACAGAGGAGTCAAATAAAATTACTTTTTATTGATTCAAAAGGGAAGATATATTGATGCTACATCAAGATTGTCTTTCATACAATAGAATCATCCTATCTACTTTCAAGGTGATAAGACAAACCAACTGGACACGAAAGGCCTTCCTCCTGCACAAGGCCGTAATCCTTCGCTTAATAGCAGATTTTGCCATCAAGAAGCTGGATCTTCTTTGATGAAAATTGGCAAAGGAAGTTGGATCTTCCGTAATCAAAATTGGCAAGGGACTGGTTACCACCAGAAAGCTGGATCTTCCTTAAATAAAGTAGGCAAAGGAAGGATCCAAGACCTTACTGGTGACATCCGCCTTCCCGAAGTGGATCATCTCGGATAAGCGACTACCAGCCCCTTCTCGAAGTGGATCATCTCGGATAAGCAACTGCCAACCTCTTCTTGGAACGCGCATCAGCTGCTTCAGTACGTTCCTCCTGCTTATGGTCAAAGCTTCAACTTGAAAATCAAGAAGCAGATTTCTAGTCTCTTTTATCAAGACGAAAGACTGGCGAGCATAGTTCGCTGCAATGCAAACTGAAAACAAGTTAGCATTAAATCAAAAGAAAATTGCAAAGGTGGAATGCTAAGTCAAATTCTTTGAGCGAAGCAATTCATATCCGATCCAGTTGTGCCTTAAAAATGGATTTCAGTTAAGCAGAGGATATCCTCGCTTGCACAATGATGATAGACTAGCTCAGCATAAGCCAACTCCTAGCCTCGCCTATATGGCTGGGCCAGACTGGCCTAGAGGGACGCAGTCTTGACCTACCTATATGGCAAGACTGGCTCAACCTTAAAGAGGCCAAGTCCTAAGCCTTACCTGCATGGCAAATTTAACAATAGATCAAGACAGGAACTCTGCATGGAAAGATCTTTCTGAATCTCTTTTTCTAAAAGTCAGCAAAATGCAGAAACAAGGGAATTCAATCCCTGTAATAGCTGGTAAAGCTAAAAAATTAAGGGAGATAAACTCCCTAAAGTCACTAGTCCATTGGTAAAGTCTCTAGATGACCGAGACTCACCAGCTCTTGGCCGGTTAGTGACCAGAGTAGGCGCCCTCACTATTTCAGTCGCCTTTCCTGGGCAACGAGGAGATGTCATGAACAGACTTTTCAGAAAGAGAAAAGTATGTTTCTCTGAAAAGGACTTCAAGTGTCCTATTTATAGGCCTCATGGCCGGACCACGCCGCTGACGCTTCAAGCTTAGGAGCGCGGGCGAAGTTAAAGCATTTAAATGCTTAACCTCGAGAAAGGGAATAATCTCTCTCGTTAAATACAAGAAAAGTTATTCTAACCTCGGAAAAGGGAGCAATCCTTATCGTAACTCGCAAAAAAGCGGTTAGCCTTGGGAAAGGAACGTTGTTCCAATCCCGATTTAAAACGAAGCTACTCCGGGAGGCTCGAACGCGAAGCTATCCAGACGCGAAGCTACCCAGAATCGTGAATCTACACGATTCCTCGGCGAACTTATTCCAATCCGAAAGGAGGGTTGAAAGTGAAGCTAAACTCAACCACTATGGCGACGTTCGCATTTCATATACCATCAATCGAAGCAGTTCAAAGTATTTCGGAGTCTGAACCATTCCATTACAGACTTACGAAAACTTTGAAGGGGGTCTTGTTGATACTCTAAAAAAGACAAGATTCCTAACTGGCCTGAACGAGGTCTAACTTGTTGACATCTATAAAAGACAAGTGGCAGACAAGCCGACGGCCAGTTCTTCACCCATCTCAAAGGGGACGAATCAGCAACTTAGACTCTACTGATTCAGTGAAGCAGACAGTAAGTCGAGGTCGTCCTTAAAAAGCCCGTGAGAAGGCCCAAACAGGTCCAGGAACACTAAGTTAGCTCAACACTTGGTCTCGCACGAGCCCACGAGATAAGTCTCGCATGAGAAACTAAAGTTGTTTAGCATCGCAGGAAGCTCCTTCACAGCCTCACTGCGAGCTAACTTACAGCTTCGCCCGGAAATGCTCAGTTAACTCCGCAGAAAGTTAACTTCGTCGAAGCTCCACGCAGCTGCGCAAAAGGTTGACTGGTAGCTTCACCACAAGTCTTATCCAACTTCGCTGAGAGCTTTCTTTTAACTTCGCCAGATGCTTCTCCCAGCTCCGCCATGAGCTCAACGCAACGACTCCGCTGCGGGTCTTTTATGATCACCTTTGACCAATCAAATCTCCAGATGAGATCAAATCTAATTGAGATCAAATTTGGCAGTTGCTTGCCATAATCTTTTGACTCTCCCAATCAGGTGAGAAGATCAGGAGAGATCTTTCAGTTATTTGGAAAGAATCAAGGGAGTATCCCTCATTTAGCAGAGTGGATCAAGAGATCAGCGCTACTTGCTATTCCTAGTTTCGCGAAAGCTGTCTCTAACCTCGCGACGAGGCTACTTTTCAGATGTAAAACAGATTGACTTAATCTGTTTTCAGATTTTCAGGGCAATTGTACCCCTATTCCTCATTATAAATAGCCTATCAGAGGCACACAGAGAAAGGGGCTAAAAAAAAAAAAAGGAGAGACGGGCAAGCATAGAGAGGAGATTGCTCCAGAAGCAGGCTTTCTAACTAGAGGGCTCTATCGACCCTCTATTCTCCGATTCCCTGAACCAGGTGAGAAGAGAGTTATCAGGCGGCAGTCCGATCGTCTGACCGATCGCATCGTCAAAGGGATAAAGTGATCGCGCGCTGATCAGATTCCTACCGGCACACTTTCCCAGAAATCTCAGAGGAGATCTACTTGTAATTTTTTTTTTTAAAGAAGTACTCGTAATTTTGCTCCTCGACACTTTATTTTTGTAAGTTTTCCCTTTCACAAATCAATGGAAAATAATGCCCTTCTTTGTTGCAGATGTAGCAGGTTCTCTTGAAGCGCATGTTCTTACCTTCTTGGACCTTGCCTTTGTACCCTTGGGCAGTCTTCTTCCGCTTTAAGCCTTTGGAAGTAGACACTTTCCCAATCACATTGGCCTTGGCTTCATAGGAGTTCTTACTGCTCCTTTTCTCGGACTTTCGGTTGTCCTCCTCAATTCGAAGCCTCACAATGAGATCTTCCAACTTCAGCTCCATGCGCTTGTGCTTCAGGTAGTTCTTAAAATCTCTCCACGCAGGTGGGAGTTTCTCCACGATAGTAGCAACCTGAAAAGTTTCAGGTAGAATCATACCTTCGGCCTCTATCTCGTGCAAGATAAGTTGGAACTCTTGCACCTGACTGATCACAGTCTTGTTGTCCACCATCTTGTACTTCAGAAATCGTCCTACGACGAACTTCTTGGTACAGGCATCCTCAGTTTTGTACTTCTTATCAAGACTGGCCCATAACTTCTTTGCCGTTGTGATAAGACTGTAGACATTGTAAAGAGAGTCATCCAGTCCATTCAAAATATAGTTTCGGCAAAGGAAGTCACCTTGAGTCCATGCATCGACTCAAGGACTGAGTCCTGATCAGTTCCGGGTTCTGTTGGATCTTCTTGCAGGAATTTGACCAGATGCAGAGTGGTCAAGTAGAAGAGCATCTTCTGTTACCACCTCTTGAATTCTCTGCAATCAAATTTTCTGACTTCTCCGGCTTCGGGTTAGGAAGTGGAGTAGGCATCAAAGCTTGTATCTGCATGTTTGGTGCCTTACTTGAACTGTCTTGATTAGTCTCAGACATTTTCTGCAAGTTCAAGCAGATCAGAAGTAAGAAACTTCAGATAATTGTCTTAAGATTGTTAGTTTCTAGGATCAATCTGACAACTAATCAATATCACTGAAATATCACCGATCTAATTGGCCACGTGCGGGCATGGTATCCCCCTAATCGCGCGCGAAAACTCCAAGTACCCAAAGGGCACACCCTTTGTTCTATTTAAACACTTCAAACTTCCATCCCATGGCTAATGTGAGACTAAATGCTTTTAGCTACCTTTAGTCCCATTTTGACTTTGAATTGGGCAAACTTTAGACTTGAATATCTCATTCATTCGAAGTCGGAATTGAACATGTGAGTATACCACGTTCATCCCTAATGGAAGGAGAACACACTCCAACCATTATCCAATTGATTCAATAAATGGATCTTACCGTAATTCAACTCAAAGATTCACATTTATTCTTCATATTACCAACAAGCACACCCTAAATAGTTGATAAATATAAAATTGGAATGTTAAGAGACAAAACATCAAATTCCGACAATGCAATTGATAAGATTAAAGCCCCCAAGTAAAAAAAGAAACAAATAATATTAAACTTTTCATCACAAAGAACTGCCAACATGGAGAACAAACAAAAACAAAAACTTTGGTTGAAGGGCCATTAAATAGGTGTAAGAATTTTAGCAAAAAATGGATTAAAGTTGTTGTGTAGAGCTAAAGACGGAAAACATGAGCATATGAAGGGGTGAAATTGTTCTAATGTCATCTCCCACTAGCAATGTTTCAATCAAAACAGGGAGATACTAATTCAAATATTCAATGCGAACATTGAAATTTGAGGGATTAAGGCTAATTTAAGGAACTACTACCAAAAAAAACCATTTCAAACTAACACATTCACGCTTTAGTTTTTATTAAAACATTAACTCTCTCCAGCCAGCACCACAAGACTCCAGCATTTCTTGAATTTCTGACTCTTAGTTGATGTAGAAATACCCAATTATGGGAATAATCAAAACTATAAGAATCTTCTTTGATAAAAATTGGACAGAAAATTCAGAAACCGATGCACATTTAAATTCACTTGCACCCACTTCATCTCGGTTCATGGAAGCCCACCAAATCCAAGCCAAACGCAAATCCAAACCAAGACAAAAGAAGGACGTGAAGAGTGGAAGAGTGGACATAATGCAAGATCTTGAGGTGTGTCGCGTTGAAATTGTACAGGCCCGTTGGAGAAAGACGAGCAACGAGAGACGCGGAAGGGGTGAGCTCCTGAAAGAGTGACCATTTTGCCGAATTGGCCGTTTGACACCTCAAAGCCTGTCATATCTCCATGATATGTCCATTATTTATACTGATTTTAACATAATATCAAAACATAATTTTATATCTAAATTTTTTTAAAATTTATAATATAGAGGTTATATCGGAGAATGATAAAAAAAAAAAAAAATTGTGCCTGGCTCCTGCGGCATTTTTTTGTTTTCTCGCAGGATCAGTTTACAGCAAGTGTTCACGCCATTTTTTGAAGGCAAACAGTATATCCCAAATTAAATGACTCGCGTAAATGAAACATAGGGCAAAAGATATTCACGGTAAACAGCAAATACCCAAAAACTCATGACAATTAGAGAAATATACGACTTGTGTAAAAACAAGATCCTTGCGTACCGCGCGCCGCTCTCAGAATTAGAGAATGTCAAAATTGAAAACTGAACAATTTTATCCAAGTAGTTAACATTAAATTAAACAAAACTAAAAGAACATAATAAAATGAGGAACCAATAAACCCAACTTTTTTTTTTTTTAATCAAACCACATGCATCTAACAAACCGTAATGAATGATTCCAGCACTATTGTATCACTTCAAGTTGATGTACACGACACAGCAACAAAAACAACTATGTTTGGAGATTTAAGATATCAAACTGAACAGAAAAGGATGCATTACAAATAGGGATGAGAATAGACATGCTATGACTTCCATTAGATATGTTCAATAATTTTTTTTTTTATATAAGAATATGAGAAATTCATACTCCTATAAAAAAATTTCTATTGTATACATCCAATGGGAGTCCATGAGCATGCCTATTCTCATCTCTAATTACAAAAAGACTCATGGGCATGCCCATTCTCATCCCTAATTAAGAAAGCGGGAGTATATAAACTCCACTCCTAACTCCTAATATAATAATAGAAGAAGTTATGAATGATGTGGGGGCAGGGGGGTGAAATAAATCACTCAAAGACGAATGCCCTTACTGCACACAAACAAAACATGGACGAAGAACAATGCATCAGAAAAAAAAAACATTGATTTAATTACAAATAATGCGCAGAAACAAATGAACACAACAAAGGAAATGGGAACGGCATACAACACAAAAAAAAAGGCAGCAATACATTGAACTGAAAAGAGATTTTTTTTTTTTTTAAAAGAAAAGGCAAAGAGATAATCTAAGGTGAATATAAGTTAAATAAAGAAATACAGTGTTGTTAGGAAGTGAGGGAAAAACAGAGACAGAAGTTAAAAAAAAATGAATGTCGAAGAATACAACTTAAAAGACTTGCTAGAGAGAACTTGGAGACAGAATGAAAAAAATAGTAAGGAAATACATATAAAAACAGATAAAAACAAATAAAAAGAGAATATAAACAACAGTTAACATGATCATCTACTATGATCTTCAGCAACAGATTCCCAAAACAAATAAACGCAGAGACCACACACAACTTTTAAATAACTACTATGAAATTCTGCAATAGATGACCCGAAACAAATAAAAGCAGAAGACCAAACACAAAATTAAAATGAACTATACAGTACTGTTTTTAAAATGTCAACTTATCCGACAACTAAAAAACAAAACATTACATCCAGCAATAAGCAATTCACCCATCTTCAAGTAAAATCCACACCATGAGGTTCAAACTCCAACACTTGTATACTTTGTAAGAATAATGGAAGCAACGTTCCCAACAAAGGCAACCAAATCAGATGTAGAGCGTGAACCCTCCAGTATGATCTTTACAAACTTACGTCTACATGAAAGGTTTAAGTGCAGCAACTATGTCTGAGTTTCCTATTTTGTCTACACTAAACTTACCATTTACTGTCAAGACCTGTACAGTAACTGCAAATTCTTGTAACTCCAAAAACATTGGACCAAACAAACAAGTTTGTAAACCCGGTAGATAATATATGTGTTCATTACTTTGTAGAAAAGAACATGGCAATCGGATATAAAATACCCTCAACTAGACTTGCAGTAGTCAAAGGACTTACCATCCACTGTAACAGGCTTATTATAGAAAGAACACCCATCTCACTTGCTAAGAACATGCTTGTTGGCTAAGAATACCCCTCTCACTTGCTAAGGCTTAGTGGCAAAGAAAACTGATACAAATAGGGTTGTCATGCAAATAAACATGTTCCAGGGGGATAATAACTCTAATAACTCTAAATCTTAAACTAAAGGCTAAAACTACTGGTTGTCCTCAATTAGATTTCCTTCATCATAAAAATAGCCATTCTTTGAATAGCTATAACTCCATTTATTAAACATAGATTACAAGCAGGAACAGGCACTGCAGAAGAGCAAACATCTAAAAAACAGCTTTAAGAACCTTGGGTTACTTATAATGAGCAACTAAAACCCAAGATTGATTTAATTCAACAATCGCGCAAGAATATTCCAATCTACAAAGTCAGATCAAAATCGTATTCAATACAATTCATGGTTGAACTTGTGCTTAATAGCTAGTGCTCTAATCATTCTCTATTTTAGATTTTATATTGTACATTAAAGTAGAAGAACAACAAAGAAAATAAGTATTAGCCTCCATATACTAATTTTAACATGCTATAGAAAGTAAGCAAACAATTTCATTATAATAAATTGAAGAAAAAAATCAGAACATGATGAGTGCCAGCACCCTAACTATTTCTTCTAAAATTTACCAACTACTAACCTAAGACCTAAAAATTGCAACTGAATTGTGTTATAGATTAGAACCTAAGAAACACTAAACAAATAAAAAGAAGTCATTACTGAATAGTCCAATAAGAACCCACAACAAGCACTGTTAATTGATCATCCATCTTACCTTACAAACCCAAGACAAAAACCGGATCGTGTTGCCATAACTAGAACGCATCAAGCCCTTAAACTGACTTTAGCAACAAACAAGGTCAGCATTCGACTCAGACCACCAGAATAGTTTTGATTAAATCAAATTGATCAAGTATAACATAAATCAAGTCTAAAACAAAATACTATATCTGAATCTCGACTGTTCTCAAGAGTATATCATCCTTGGACATGACAAACTTTAATGGCCAGCATGAAGATGAACAAAATGCATACCTACACTAACAGCAAACATATTTCTCATTCCAAAATGAGATAAATCATTAATCATTCAAAATGGCAGGAAGCAAACTCGAAATACCATTTCTTTTCCGATAATAATTTAAAAGGCATAAACGCACAAAAATCAACAAATGAGAACAACACAGTAAAAGAAGAGCAAATTACCATACAGCACCAAATCATAACAAAAATTACTTATTCAACGATAAAATTGAAATTGAAGTATCACAGAAACTAATTCATCAAACACTTACTACTATTACTAACAAACCAAAACCAGATCAAAGTCATCAGTTAATTTCTCTCCATCAAAAAAAAAAAAAAAAACCCTAATACAGATCAAGAAGCTCTCTCTCTCTCTCTCTCTCTCTCTCTCTCTCTCTCTCTCTAATCATTCTTCTGGTAAACATAAGTGAGCCCGCACTTACCACAGTAATGCCTGTCCTCATGACTCGCCATGAAGGTCCCCGCGCCGCACTCAGCGTTAGGGCACTCCTTCCTCAGCCTGATGACCTTGCCAGTGTCATCGACCTTGTAGAACTGGAGAACAGCGAGCTTGACCTTCTTGTGCTTGTGCTTGATCTTCTTGGGCTTGGTGTAGGTCTTCTTCTTGCGCTTCTTAGCGCCGCCGCGGAGGCGGAGGACGAGGTGGAGGGTGGACTCCTTCTGGATGTTGTAGTCAGCGAGGGTGCGGCCGTCCTCCAGCTGCTTTCCGGCGAAGATGAGGCGCTGCTGGTCAGGAGGGATGCCTTCCTTGTCCTGGATCTTGGACTTCACGTTGTCGATGGTGTCAGAAGACTCCACCTCCAGCGTGATCGTCTTCCCCGTTAGGGTTTTCACGAAGATCTGCATCTTTGGCGGCGACTGGGGTGAAAACTGGAGGAGGTTAGGGGTTGCGAGGGGCTTGGGCTTTTATAGAGGAGGTGGACTGGTGTGGACCGTTGGATTTCGGCAGGGAGCTAGATGGACGGTTGGATTTCAATTCGAGCGAGGAGAGAGAATTGTCAAGCCAATTTCGTTTTGGAGTTGGCCTGTAAAAGAAACTAAACAAATTGGGCCGTTTGTTAATTTTCTTAAAAAATATATCGTTTTGGGTGTTTATTAAGCCTAATTATATATTTTTTTTGTAATCAACTTATTTATCTTGTTATTTTCCTTTTTCTTTTTGCCTTTTTGGGCTTAAACAAAAATCATAATCCATTATCGTTGTTGCATAATTAGCTTGCAATAGTATATACAATCACATAAATCTAAAAGATAAGTTAAATATTTGCAAGAATATTGAAGATAATATTTAAACAGGGGACTTAACTCGTCTGGCCCATAAATTTATGTCCATCTTGTTTATATTTGATTTTTATTGAACCATCAAGTTTGATGAAGTTTGAGTCTTTCGACCGTGCAACTTCCTAAATCCAGGAAAATGCCAGCCCTACATGCATAAATCTGCAGTCCACAAAACTCACATTATTGCATAAAGTTATCCTCCAATTCTTTACAAAATACGCCAGCCAAAAGTCTTCAACTTTCACAAGCCAATTTCATGCAGTCATGCACGATGATATATATTGAAGTCCTAGAATCACAGGTCAGGTTAACAAACTTTCCAGATTCAAGACCAAATGTAACATGTCCATGTACATTTATATAACACACATGTCCCAGGCTATAAATTCAACTTTGATAAAACTAGAACATTTCACACTACAGAGAGAAGGGAGTACAACATCGCCTATTTTGTTTGTTTGTTTGTTTTTTTTTTTTCAGAAGAAGCTTGCGATTAACCGCTAGCCTATACACCCCCTTATTCACATATGTCGTACACCATGAGATTCGAATCAATAACTATTGGAGAGCAAACACAATGGCTTACTGTGTGACCACATGAGGGGACATACAACATCTCCTGTTTTGTGCAATAGTTTGCACAATTCACATAATATTACTACAGGTACACATTATATGATCGAAGCTTCTTGCTGCATCAACTTCAAACAACAATTATAACCATGCTATCCCCTGAATTGAAATATGAAAATGCAGTTGCAGACATCTATCTTTACCATTATAATCTGCTTTAGCAACAGCAACAACTAAGCCATTGTCCCAAGTATTTGGGGTAGGCTACATGAACCAAAAGAGAATTACGCCGGATCAGACACATGGATCAGCTTTCTCCACTTATTCCTATCGAGCAAAAAAAATGTCAGTAATTCAAAAGCATCATTTACATATCGAATATGGCAAGCAGTGAACAACAATATTATCATTGGCTCCAGGAAGAAAAATCATAGACAAAGAAGCAAAACTCACTACCCTTGGGGCAAATATGTTATATATGCACCTTGCTCCGCAAACAGCACACCTCTGTGAATCAGATTTAAATAAAAAGCTATGATATCTGGAAGTTCTTAGAATATCGTTTCCTTTAAATTCAGTAATTTGGGCAGAATCCATCAGAGGTTAACATCATTATAAGGTTCTCTGCGAACTTTATTTTATTTTCAATTTGTCTTAGAATAATATGAACTAAAATACATCATCAACATTATAAGGTTATCTGACAACTATATTTTATTTTCATATCTTCTGAGAATAATCTGGACTAAATATATCAGTGCTGGTCGTAGACTACAGCCTGTGCATCCGCATTAATCAGGCACCATAGATAAGTAGAGAACTTATTAATGACATAACATTATATTCCATGCCCGTAACAGTACTTGCCAACCAATTAGCACAGGCATTGCTTTCTCTGAAAATTTGAGTGACCCTGCTCTCACTAATCCTTACAAGCTAATCAATGCATCAACGTAGAGTGATACGAAGCAGCATTAAGAATCTATATTTAGCATATTTATGTACAATATGCAGGGGACCTCAAGGACTGCAAGGAATGCAATATGCAGATAAAAGCAGACATCGATGACTTCGTATCAGAGCTTCAAAAATACAATTATACCTTTTTCTTGTCCAGTGGGTCATCTAAGAATTCAACAGGATATCAGCATAGAATTAGAGGGATAATGAGAAACAATTAATTAAAGTTGCAGCAAACGAACTACAAATTAGAGCATGTTCAGGGGGAAAAAGCCAACAAATAGGAACTATTGCACAGCAAAGGCAATATGAAACTCAGCAGGAATGCCTACCAATGGGTCTGACATATTAAACAAAACTAAACAAGTCTACATATAGTTTACGAAATGTCAAGTCAAAAGAAAGAACTTTTTCCAGCTGTGATAGAAGAGAGCCGGCACAGTTTCATTCCACAGCAATTGTTCCCAAAAGAGTTGGAAACAAAACATGCAGCTTGCAACACCCATCAGTTAATTGGATCATTTATGCGCGAGCAATCAAACATTCACATCTCTTCTCAGCCAAATAAACCTCAGCACAAAATGTGCGCTGACATAGACGTGTCACCGCTACAAAAATAAAGGTTGCTTCTTTAGTTAAACAAGACAAATTGCATTGAGCAGGATCATAAGGCATAATTGGGAGCGACATTTGGAGAACCTGGTACCGAAGTCCAACCCTCTCACAGAATCATCTAAAACAACAAGGCAAAAAATCCTAATGATTCCACGTATGTAGTTTGTGTTTATGGCAACAATGGACAGGAGACGGCAGCTATAAATAACTAAACAATCAATCACACCTACTGGTTAGCATCTGAAGTTCTTGGGAAAAAAAAAATATGGGCATGGTGCTATCTTATTGTAAAATCCTAACAAAAAGCTTTGTCATCTCAAATATTTTGCTTACCAAGCATGTTAACCATCTTCAAATGTGCACATCTACTGTATCCCTATTTTTTCTTTTAGATTTGCTTCAATACCTACCACAAGCGTGGAAAATAACACAACTCAGGATCCTCTATAAAAGTTCTCGTCAATCCAATTGCTAAACATATTACCAGATGTTCACATGTTAAGATCCAACGTCAATTTCCCATTTGTGAATCTATTGCCAGGTCCAAAGGAATGATTTCTCCGGACCCAATCCATTTCAGTGGACGGAAGCTAAATTTCCGCAGTGAACAACTGCAATACGATTATTTTGCTACTTCTGTTATCAGAAAGTTCGAAAGATAGCGACTTGGTAACCTATACAGCTTTTGGGTAGTTAAATAAACTCACCTTACTGAATTTTTACACGGAAAACTCCTAGAATTTGAGGAATTATTCGTGTAATTTAAGTTTCCTAGCACTTTTGCCCCAAAAAGAAAATTGAGAAACTAATAACCCAAAATTTGAACTCAAAGTTCAAAATTTATGATGAAAGAGCGGAAAATCCAACAGTAAACGAAAAAATTGAAAATTTTCTCTGTACCATAGGAGTAGTGATTTGATGAGCGAAGAAGGGATGAGAACTTAGATCACTGCACGCAAAAATGATACAATTGAAACAGCAAATGGCATCGGAGAGCTGCATGCTTCGGCTCCAACTCTAATGAACAAGAATATCATCATCGCTGAGACCGGAATTGAAAGCCCTAGCCCTAAAATCCCAATTGCTTATCGATAGAGGGGAGTTCAGAAGAAAAGGATGACCGTTTCAGTCAGAGTAGACTGCGTTTTGCAGCGGTCAGTTTACGGACAGAAATAAATAGCGGTCTGAAGCCCAACTCGAATTTAATTGGACCGCCTCCCAAGAGAGGCCCAAACATGCTAAATAAACCCAAACATGTTAAATAAACTCGATCGGTCATAAAAACAGAAGGAAAGAAAGTAGGGGAGCTGAGAGAAGAAAAAGACATCGAGAAAATCGATGTTACTCTCTTTCTCGTTCGAATAAAAATAGACAGACAGACGGATAAAAATTCTCATATGAGTATAAAACCTATCTTCAATTAGTTTTAATAAAATAGCCCATCTGCGGGCAGTAAAATCTTCTAATTTTTCTCCTTATTCTTTATATTTTTATTTTTATTTTTGCAGTAACATTTTCTTCGGAGGAAATGGTCTTCATTTCAGTAACATGAGCGAATACCAAAAGAAATTCTGAATTATCGAAAGAAAACTTGGGTACACACTCAATGTCAAAATTTTATTTTAGCAATTACAGGTTTCAGAACAATTTTTTTGTTCCCCTGCAATATTTATTTATTTGTTTATTTGGAGAAATGGCTGTAGCCACCGCTTTTATTGTTAAACCTCTGCCCATAGTAATATTCTTTTTGGTACAAACGACAGCAGTAGTAAAATATTTAAGAAAATTTAAATAACATAATTCTCAAGTCTATTTATTCGCATTTGAAATCCAAGTACACGAGAGCTCTTACACATTTCAGTTTTACATGTATCAACGCCAATACGGCATCACAATGCAAGGAACACAAGCCACGCAAGATTCCACACTACTGCAACAGTTTGCAACACCAATGAAATGAATCGCATCTTTCAAATCAAATTGGTGGCTCCAAATTACAAGAAGTCATTTATCGCATTTTTGTTGTTTTTTTTTAACTTCTTACAATTCAAAAGGAACTGTTCGAACATATAATTTTCAGAATTCAAGCAAGATACAGAAACAAGTTTTATGAATACACAAAAAATAATGTAGTCTTATATCACATGTGATAGGAAATACTAGTATGATCTAACGTATGCGTGAGGAAACCATTTGGGGAAAAACGAGTTCTTCGCTTTTACTACGAGCCAATAAAAGAGATAACAAGGGACATGAACCAATGCCATCGCGATGTACCTGCAGGTCGGATGCATTAGTATCAACATCAAGATAACTGAGAATAACAGTACTGAACAAGGGAGATGATGTATACCACAAAGGTGACCAAGGAGTCGAAAGCTCGAGGAAAGGATATGGCCACCTGAGGAAGCATCAGTCACCACAGATTAGAGCTTGCACAAGTGTTTGTATCAAATGTTACAACCATGAATATGCGAAAATGTCATCTCTGCTACATAAAGCAGTAGCTAGTCCAGCACCCTTCAAAAAATATTTGGCAAAATTTTTGATACGGAATCATTATGTCTATGAATGTACTGTTGACCAGGGTATAGAACCCATTTCTAGTTCTAGCATGAAACGAACACATATATTTTGTGAATGGAATTTTAAATCCTTCTTATTTTCTAGTCTCATCCGTCCTTTATACATTAAACAAAATGCATGATGCCCCCAGAGGCTAAAGTAACAGCCTAAATGATTTGCAAAAAGGACTAAAAATAGCCCGAACCAGAGCACATACCAAGGTGCTGCCAATTCATATGCTGATTCAAGCAGCACCAGGCACATTTCACTTAGAACTGCCCAAGTACTATTTGTTGGGATATTTTGACCCCTCACAGCTGGGACTAGTACTAATCAGCCAGACCCATGACAAGGTTAGTCCCTATTTTAAGGATTTGAGCTGTATGGAAGGGCCTGAAACTACACTATCGCAGCCACAGTCCCAATCTTAATTTTTCTGTAAGAATATGCTTACCAAGTAAATCCGCAAGCATGCAAGACCCATTGGAATATAACATATGTGCAACTCCAGAAAACAAAATATGCCATCCGGAACCAGGGAAATGGCTGAAAAAGGAGCAGAAATTAGAAAAGGATTACGGTAAGATATTGGAAAGTCATTCTTGTATATTATCTACTGAATATGACATGCTCACCAGGCTATTGAGGATAGTATCAATGAGAAGGAAGATGGCATTGAGACTATGCATACAAAACATTATCTGCCAAGAAAAATTAACAATGTGTATAAGAAAATTCGACCACGCATAAACAAGCAATGATGTAAATTTAGCCACTGCTAAATAGGAAAAAAGCCTATATTCCAAATCCTTGTGATCGTCTACATGACTCCTGTTTCCATTTCAGCACTCTTAAGAGTGAACTAAAGCTGTGATGAAAAAAAACTACGGATACACCATAACAACTCATGCATCTGTGTGCATGTTGAGGATAATTTGGCTTCTTTTTTGTTCTTTATTTCTTTCTTTCTTTTCTGAACAAAAGCCATAGGTGTCTCGAACTAGGAAAACAGTTGTCCAATAATTTAAAAAAACATCAGCAAAAGCATTATAAGAACACAAAGTGGTAGGTAGACTCAGAAATCAGAACCATCTCACACATATATTGTCAGATAAAATTATGATTCCAGAACCCACTGAAAGAGTAGGATACCAGTGTTTATTATGCGTGTAGTTTTTATTGTTAAAAGCTGCCTTACGCTAAGGCTCTTCATTGAAGTTCACTGTTAAAGAATACATGTTTCTTCCATAAAGAGCATCAGTGTTTCCACAATTGATTATGCATTTTAGGACTTAGAATAGTGTTAGAAGTCCTAATCCAGACAGAAAACTAGGGTAGATGCTAAACAATGTACTTCCTACACAAATTTCAAGAATAAAAAGAAAAGCTGAAGCTTTTCTAAAATTTATCTCTCAAATACACATGTTGATACTTCGAAAGATTTGTTCCTGTGTGTGTGTGTGTGTGTGTGTGAGAGAGAGAGAGAGAGAGAGAGAGAGAGAGAGATGTGATGTCACACTCATTTATCATATATAATACTTCGAGCTTATCATACAATGGGTATGGATGCAATGGATTAAACGGATGCAATGGATTAAATTGACATACGATATTTGATATGCCATAAGCAATATACTTGCACCATAGCGATATATAGAGGGCACAATAAGAGAGGAACAAAAAAAGCTATATGACTATTTTCCTAGAAGAAAGATATGGACCTCGTAATGAACCAGGGTGATTTAGCACCAAACTGAAATCAAGAAAAAAATTACATAATGTAGCAAGGGATGCATACAGATTTGGCATTCACAACAACCACACACCCAGTAAAGCCTTTATTCACAATCATCAGAATAACCAAGCAAAGGTCAGCCAAAATTATTTGCATTAGTAGACTGATACTGTAAAACTCTGCTTCATTAGTCAAACTTACATGTAAGAAGTTTGGAATCAAGAGGACTTATAAATACTGTATAATTGTCAAACGAAATAAAAAGTGAAAAAGACCAAAAGCAATGACCATAGGATTCATCATAGCACATGACAACAAAAAATGGCTCTATTTCCACAATATGCAAGTAAAGACTACCAACCCCATTAACAGTGAATTTATCAGAAGACATGAATGGTACTAGGAGACCCCAAAAGACGATATCCGTCAACATTGTAGCACCTGCACTAGTCTGCAAAAAGACTAACTTCAGTGCCTGATTATCAATAAAAATTATGAAAGATGTTGAAAAGAGATAAGTATCACCTGAATAAGGGATATTTTTTTAAGGGAAAATTGAACAAGGGAAACAATAACACCTAACTAAATTATCACTCTAGCACTTGTGATGTAACCTTAAGAGGAAAATTGAATAAAAACTACTTTATGATGTTTTATCTACAACAAAAAAACTACTATGGAAACACAGTAGAATTCATTGTCGATTCCCTGGTTTAGTTATTAGAAGTTTCAAAAAGGCGAACCTGATAGATGACTTGCATTGCATATCCCCAAAATCCAGCTCTCTTCTCATTCATTTCTTTCACATGATTTGTTCTGTAAGTTAAAGTTGCATGATTGTTCTCTTGAAATTCCCTTTTAATAAAACCATTAGCCTCATCTTCATCTTGTGCAGCAGGTTCTTTTGAATGCATCCAACAACCATGTGCAGATATCACAGTGCCAATCTACAAGTAGACTTTAGATCAAATATGAATATAATGTGAAATAAATGTAGCATCATAGATAATATTAGGACAAAAGATGGATCATCTGTTTGGGTATATACAAAAGCACGATGTAAATAGGACTACAACATAACTTCTAATTGTAGGTAGGCATCCCAACAATATGATGATGTTAGATAACAATAATCTGCTGAATTTCTAATTCAAAAGATCAATAGAGTGAAGCCAGAACATACCGCAAAATAGATGATGACTAACGTAAATGTCCATCTGCAGATCATCCATCCAGTAAAAAGGAGTTAAGGACTAAAAAAAGAAAATTTAAACTTTAAAATATATATCTATAAAAGTTCAAACATTTAATCACATTTCATTAAATATAAATACCCATTTGAGCTGTGAGTTTGAAAGTAATAAAGAGAGGTTTAAAAATGAAAGGAATTGATGCTGATGGTAGGATCTAGAATTTGTAAGTTAAGCAATTTCCTTTTGGGTTTGGGGTGGTTATTTACGAAATTTCAAATTCATTAAACATAAATACCATTCCAAGCTGTGAGATGGACATTTGAATGTAATAAAAAGAGGTTAAAAAAGAAGTGGATTGTGATTACGAAAAGAAGATGATCATTGTTTATGGCTGAGTTAGAATAATGGTCCTCTGATGAGAGAATCAAATTTCAAATAGATTTTTTCACCTTTTTAGCGGGATATGCAATGCTTCTTAATTGTTCATCAAATAAAATGATCAATGTTTCCTTAAAAGTATATAACTTTCGGTTTAACATTTGTAGCCTTAAATATTGTCAACCCATGCTTACACAAGGTCGGGTCAGAAATGAGGATCAGGTCCCATGATGAGACATGACCAAAGGTAGAGATGAGGATCAGGTCTCGCGGCGGAACACATCAGAAGTAGAGATGAGGATCAGGTCTCGCAATGGGGAACAACCAGGAGTCGAAGATGAGTATCAGGTCTCGCAAGAGGACACCATCAGAGGAGAGAGCTGAGGATCAGGTCTCGTGACAAGACATGACTAGAGATAGGAGATGAAGATCAGGATGAGAGGAGATGAGGTTTGTGACATACAATGAGACATGAATAGAGGAGGCAAATGAAGATTGTGTCTCTCTATGAGATATGACCAAAGTTGCAAATTAATTATGTTTATCATTGTATTTGCTAACAAACTCGTGGAAGGATTAATGTTCATTTCAATTAATCTTGTAGATTCTCTTCCACCATTACCTGCATCTCTTGGAAATTTAAGTATAAATCATGTAAAAGAAGACAATGCTTTTTAGTAGTGATCAAAGCAGAGCTGAAAACAATTGTGGCAGCAAAATTTACATCACCAACCTTCTGTTAATCATGAAAAGACCGCTCCTAATTATAGAACAATTTGCTTTGGACTCACAAAACCTTCTTCTATTGCTAAAAAATTATCGAAATGATCTCGAATGCAACTCCCCAATTTTCTTTGGTAAATCAAGATTCTAAAATGTACTTCATATTTATATATGTTTTTACATTTTGAGAAGATTGCACCTCTTCAGGTTTTTAACATTTGCATGAAATGTAAATATTTCTTCAATGAATAAGGAAGGGACAACAATGTGTTCTTTGCATGATAGATAATAAATCTTGTATAATTTGTTCGGTTTACTGAAAAGTTAAACTGCAATGAGATCAGGAGAACATCAAAAGACTCTGCGTTCATAGGATTTAATAACAAAAAGACTACAAATACCATTTTTACAAAACCATTAAAAGGCTTCCATATTTATCTTAGTCTGAATTATTACTATTGTGATAAATGGAGAGAATAGATATAACCAAGCTCTCCGCTTGCACCACAGACCTCAGAAATTTTCTTCATAAAAAAGATCTCTGTTTGATAATGCGGATCAGGTCATTAATCGATGTGGGACATAGAATTCGAGATACACATGACAATAACTCCAATTTGAGAAGGCTCAATGGAAAAATGGATCAAATTTTATGAATTGGTGCAAAAATGGAAAAAAGGATCAAATTTCATTACTCATAATTGCCCAAATTCATAACACGAAATCCCAAACATCTAAAGCTCCCTTCCTTGAAAATTTATGTGCAGTAAACCCAATGACCATAAAATATGTACATAAAAAGAGAAATCATCCCATGTATTAGAGGATTTGGATCTCCACAATCCAGGGAATCATCATGGCACCAGGAAAATAAAAGTTCCATCTTGGAATAGCACATTCCTAAGACAGTGCATTGCTTTGAAAAAACACAAACAAATACTGAGAAAGATCTTAAGTTTGTAATTCAGACATAATCAGATGTTCTCCAAACAAACTTCTCACAAGCAGATATGTAATTCCCACTGACACATTTTAATAATGCCTAATGGTTTATATTTTTATTTGCCAACTACAGTTACCAAAATCCCCTAATCTGGGTTGCTGATTTACCAATTCCACCAATCAAGGAATGAAGGTAAATCAGAGGATTTAATATTATTCATGTATTCGACTCAACAGTTCACTGGTTGTTCACAGTCTGGCTTCCACATTGTGACATTTTAATTTTGGGTAACAAGTAGAAGTTAGTTTACTATTCCTAGTCCAACATTTCTTTCCCCGACTAGGTAGCACCAACTATGAGTTCAATCCCAAGCTCAAAACATTTCCATAAATTTTTAGTTTCCACAAAACATCAAATTTTGATATAGGCCTTGTCTTCCTGTCGTATCAAGCTATAATCACTCACTGTCCAAACCAAATTCATAACACGAAATCCCAAACACCTAAAGCTCCCCCCGTTCTAAAATTTATGTCCAATAACCCAATGACCATAAAAAAAATATAACATGACAACAGTCCATCTATGGAAGGGTCTTGAATCTCCACAAACCAGAGTATCATCAATGGATAAAAGGTCCATCTTGTGGTGCTACATTCCTAAAGATGAAATCGCTATGATACTAATTGAGATCACCTAGAGGGGGGGGGGGGGGGGGGGGGGGGGGGGGTGAATAGGTGATGGCTATATGAAATGACAATTATGCGGAATTAAAAATTTCTAACACAACAATTCGCACAAATGTAAATTTGCAATAAATAGAACAATATAAGTGCAATAAAGTAAGAGAGTTGAGTTAGAGAAAATTCGAGCAAACGCAAACACGCCGATATGTTTCCGAGGTTCGAGCCACGCTCTACGTCCCCGCCTTCACACTTGAAGGATTTTCACTATTGAGGATCCCACCGGATCAACAATACAAGGACACACTTGTCCGTCTCTCGTGATGCCGCAACACCACCTTGAGCACACTCGCTCGCCTTGAGGCCGATGCCTCTACAACTTCACTCCAAGAAGAAATGAGTGATCAACACTTGATCACTTTACAAAAGCTCACTTAGCACAATCCTAGAACCAAGTATGTAGACGTAGATTGATGGGATTGTGTAGTGCAAAAGCTAGAGAGAAGCTAGAGGTAAAGGCTACAAGTTGGGGTGTTGACAATTTTTGGCTTTGAAAATCTTTTGCAAAAGAAAGCTATTGAAAACTTGGAAAACACTTGAAAATCTTTTGTAAAATTGTTCTTGATAGATGTCTTATCAAATAGAAATGACCTCCTATTTATAGGGGTCAAAAAACTCAAAACAGCTTTGTTGGCCAAAGGCCATTTGCCCGATATCTCCATGGTTATTTTGATGATAACAAAACATATTTAGTTATGTATTTAACATTTGTGTTTCAGAATATTTCAGGTTATTTAACAGGTTGTTTTTTGACGGCTCCGCTAAAAGACTCACAAGTTTGGACGCCGCAAAAATGAAGATTCCCAAGCTATGCACAACTAGGATGTTTCGGGATCAAGATGATGATGTGAAGATCAAGACAAGATCAAGACGACAAAGAAAAACAAGATTTGTATTTTTGTTTTTAGAAATTGTGTCAAAACCTAGATGATAGAAGTAGAGGATTGGGATTACACACACACACCTATTCAGTTTTTATAAGGGCTTCAAAAATGATTTCAAAATCCTTTTCCCTAACATGTTTTGGAAATTAAGTTTTTGGAAAAACAGTTTTTTTTTTTAGAAAAACAAGTTTTTATCAAAAGGATTTATATCAAAATATTTTAAACATGATAGAGTATTGACACAGGCTCATACTCTAAGTTTTTACAAGTTTAAAATATAAAACTTAAAAGATAAACCATTTCCCAAATTTTCTGGTTCTGGCAGTTCTGATTTTTCAGAACTGACAGTGGCCGGTCGACCGCGTCGGTCGACCGGACGTGCACAAATTGTGCACGAGTATCAGTCGACCGCAACGGTCGACCGATCCCTTTTTTTTGCTCTCGGGAAAACTCGGTCGACCGAGGCGGTCGACCGTAGGTCCCCAACGGTCGGATTTTTGACCGTTGGCGGTCGACCGTCCCGGTCGACCGGACTCTGTCAGATTTTCTGACAGATTCCAACAGCTAGTTTTCTGTCAGGTTTTTGTTTTGGGATTTGATTCCAACAGCTATGAGAAGCTGTTTTGAGTTGTTTTTGACCCCTATAAATAGGAGGTCATTTCTATTTGATAAGACATCTATCAAGAACAATTTTACAAAAGATTTTCAAGTGTTTTTCAAGTTTTCAATAGCTTTCTTTTGCAAAAGATTTCCAAAGCCAAAAATTGCCAACACCCCAACTTGTAGCCTTTACCTCTAGCTTCTCTCTAGCTTTTGCACTACACAATCCCATCAATCTACATCTACATACTTGGTTTTAGGATTGTGCTAAGTGAGCTTTTGTAAAGTGATCAAGTGTTGATCACTCATTTTCTTCTTGGAGTGAAGTTGTAGAGGCATCGGCCTCAAGGCGAGCGAGTGTGCTCAAGGTGGTGTTGCGGCATCACGAGAGACGGACAAGTGTGTCCTTGTATTGTTGATCCGGTGGGATCCTCAATAGTGAAAATCCTTCAAGTGTGAAGGCGGGGACGTAGAGCGTGGCTCGAACCTCGGAAACATATCGGCGTGTTTGCGTTTGCTCGAATTTTCTCTAACTCAACTCTCTTACTTTATTGCACTTATATTGTTCTATTTATTGCAAATTTACATTTGTGCGAATTGTTGTGTTAGAAATTTTTAATTCCGCATAATTGTCATTTCATATAGCCATCACCTATTCACCCCCCCCCCTCTAGGTGATCTCAATTAGTATCATAGCGATTTCAATTGGTATCAGAGCCTAACCCTACAACTTAGGTCTAACCACCTTAGGGAGATCCATATTTGGCTATATACATTTTTGTTGCATTTATATTTGCTTGTGCATTCATGGCATCCATGGACTTCTCTAGCATTAAATCCCCACCCAATTTGATGGCTTGAACTTTCCCATTTGGAAAGTCAAGATGAACTTATTTTTGAAATCTTTAGGTGTTAGGGTAGCTAGGGCCATAACCAAAGATTTCATAGAACCTACAACCGATGAGAGCACATGGTCCGAGGATACTTCCAAAGACTATGAGGCTAATGCTAGGGCACAATATGCATTGACCCAAGCATTAAATGAGGATGACCTTGCACGCATAATTAATTGTAAATCCGCATTTGAGGTTTGGAACATTCTTATTGTGACTCATGAGGGAACGTCACAAGTCAAAAGAGCTAAGGTTGACTTGCTACGTTCTCAATATGAGAACTTTTATATGTTTGATAATGAGAGCATTGATGACATGCTCACTCGTTTTACTAAGATCACTAACTCTTTATCTTCTCTAGGAGACAAGATTGACAATGACCAAAAGATTCGAAAGGTCATTCGGGCTCTTCCCAAGCTTGGGAAGTCAAGGCAACAACACTCAAGGAGCTTAATGACAAAGAGGAGATGGACTTCTCCGGCTTCATCGGAAATCTCAAAACACATGAGATGGAGATGAAGGTTCGAGAAGAAAGGGAGGCACCCAAGAAGAAGACCATTGCCTTCAAAGCCACTCCTACCATACACGAAGAGGACGACTCATCGGAGGATTGCGATGAGAACTTCGCCATGCTCATCCGGAAGGTGGGCAAGATGATCTACAAGAAGGGACGACAAAGCAACTTCCGAAGAGGGAAACCTCAAGGAGGTACGAGAAGAAAGAGAAGAACCCGGTCCTTGCTTCCATTGCAAGAAGATCGTCACCTAATTGCCGATTGCCCCGCTCTCCAAGCAACCACCTCCAAGCATGGGAAGAAGAAGAAAGCTTTGGCTGCTACATGGGATGATACGGAGTCAGAATCCGAGGAGGAGATCGACACCGCCAACATGTGCTTTATGGCACAAGGTGAGGATTCATCTAAGGTATGTCTAGAAACTTCTATTGATGATGATGATCTTACTATGGATGAACTTGCTCAATTTTTTGAAGAATTGCAACATAGATATGAGATTTCACAATCTCATAATAAGAAATTGAAAAAGGAAAATGATGTTTTAAAGAACAAATATGATAATTGCTTAAATGAGAAGAATGTTTTATCTAGTGCTTTTGAAAAATTGAAAAGTGATTTTGAAAAATATAAATTGGCAAATAAAGGAAAAACCCCCATGGTCTCTTGTAATAAAAATGAATTTGTAGAGATTCAAAAACGGGTTGAAGTTTTAGACTCTACTCTTAAAAAGTGTGCATTTGATTTCAACAAGCTTGCATCTAGGTTTCCCAAAGGAATAGCCCAAGGGAAACATGTTCATCATAAACATGCTACACATAAACATGCACACACACATAACCATGCTTTTATGTACAATAGTGGTAGAATTTACATTTGCACGCATTGTGGCCGCAAAGGCCATTTAGAAACGTTTTGTTATGCTAAGAATAATGTAAGAATAAATTTGTTTGGGTTCGTCCCGGATCTAATCCCAAAGGACCCACTAAGATTTGGGTACCAAAAGAGCCACCGAATTTAAATGATACAGGTATAGGTGGATCTACACCCTCCAAGACTTAGGAGGAGGTGGTGCCCGGGTGGTTGATGCATCGGAGCTTAAAGAACAAATCGTGGATGCATCGCTATCGTGGAGGCACCTATTTGTGGAGATTGCCCGTATTTTGGTAACATCTCCATTTAAGAGTTTAATTTTGTATATACAATTGTTATAGGATTGCTAGTTTAATTTTATGCCTCATTGATACATGATTAGTATAAACTTGCAACTCTATCATGATTGTATATGCCATGTCCAGTTTTTGATATCTAGTTGTTTATGCAATGTTTAAATGTCCACATGTATAGTTTATAATTTGTGATTATATACTTGTATACATATACACATTATTTTCATAAATAAAAATAAACATTTGTAAAATTAAAAATTAAAATACCTTGTTTGTAACTTTGGTTGTCATAACAATTTAATGAAGATTACAACATGTTGATTGTAATTTTATATTTATAATATATCATATTTTTTTAATAAAATTATATTTTTAAAAATTTTTTTAGGCTGTATTTGCAGACAGGTTTCAGGCGAAACCGGTCGACCGACCATAGTCCCGGTCGACCGCTGCAAACCAGCAGAGCTCTCGGGATAATTCGGTCGACCGTGCCGTTCGACCGTTCTGAAAATTCAGAACTCTCGGGTTGTCCTCGGTCGACCGAAAGTCACCCCGGTCGACCGTTCGACGGATTCTGCCCTATATCTGTTATTTCTTTTCACTTTTTTTCTCTCTCTCTCTCACTCAGCCGACGAGCCCGAACTTTTCTCCCTCCAAAATTTTTCTCTTTCTCTCCAATCTCTCAACGATCTCAAATTAATTTAAAACCCACTTGTAATTCCTTCTTCTACTTCCAGATCTTCAGTTTCAGGATCATCCATCCGCTGGATTCGGAGAAATTCGGCTTTCACTGATCTAGGGTTTCAGCCCTTCAAGTTAAGGTAAAAATCCGATTTTTGATTCTGTTTTTCATATCTTGCTTTGGAATCAACTATCTATTGTCATCAATTCTAGGTTTCTAAGCATCTAGATCAAGCCCTAACTTGTTTCAACCTAAAAATCTCTTTTTTTATTCCAAAATGTCAAAACGATCAAGGCAAGAGAAAGGCAAAGCCATTGCACAACCTTCAACTCCCAAACCTAAACGTCTTTTTGTCAGTGAACTTGCCGGTAATCGTCACATCAATCTTTCCACTAGAAAAATCAACTCGGGGAGATATGTTGTCATTCAAGATTTTGAGCATTTGGATATCCCCCAATCTTTAGGAACAATGAACTAGACGAGTTCTTAACTATCAAGGAACAAGTCTATTCCTCTCTAGTTCCCTATTTTTATGCAAACTTTTCATTTGATGGGAACCGGATCAAATCTAGAGTGTTAGGTAGGGACATCGACCTTAGCATCGGTCGATTTGCTGATATCCTACATCTCACCCCTGGTGGTGTTGATGTGTATTCCTATGACCTACACACTTTTGAGTCATATCCTGACGGTGAGTCTGCGCTCACCGCCTCTACCTTGATCCACGGGGATGACAACCCCGGTCTAGTAAGGAACGAAGTTGTGAGTAGGTTCACTCTCACTGCTCAGGTCCTTGTTAAGATTATTTTCTACAACCTAGTCCCTAAGCATGGTGAGTATAGTAATGCTAGGGGTCCTACATCTCTGATTATCTATTGCCTTCTGCGAGGCATTAAGATAAATATCCCCTGACTCATTGCATCTCATATGGCTTCTGACCAAATTCGTATGTCCGGTCGAAGTCTTCCTTTTGGCATGCTGATTACTCACATTCTCAGAGCCCTCAACTTCGATCTTTCTGCTGAGATTTCAGAAGATCCCAATATAAACATTGATGGAGTTTTGTTGAAGAGGATGGAAGCACAGTTGCGTAGACACGCTCCTGAGCAACCTCCAATTCCACCTCCTGTTATTCCTGGATCTTCTTCTGCCCCAGGGTCATCTTCGGCCCCAGGGACTTCATCTGCGTCAGCTCCAGCTTTTCCTCATGATCTTCAGTCTCTCATCTCTTCTGAGGTCCGCTCTCAGTTCGAGGCACATCAGGCCTGGATTGAGCAGCGCGATACAGCTTTTCGTGCAGAGTTGGATGCACGATTTCAGCGTGAGGCCGCTGCTCGAGCGGAGATAGACTCTCGCATCCAGGGTCTTAGGAATGACATGTCATATATTGCTGACTCCATGAGATTTGTGGATGTTCAGTTTGATGCTCTTTTCACCAAATTTGACATGATTCCTCCTGATCCTACTTCCATCGCTCGTCCACTTCCCTCTTCTGGTCATCCATTTCCTACCAGAGCTCCATCATCTGCTCCTCCACCTCGACCTCGGGTTGACAACATTGATCCAGAGGAGGCGGCAGCTTCTTCAGAGGAAGATGGTGATGGTGACAAGACTATGGCCGAAGGCATGGAGCACTCGTCAGAGGACGGAGACGATGACGGCGGTGACGGTGATGCTGGTGCTGAGGAGTGACCTCCCCTTTTGATGATGTCAAAAAGGGGGAGAGTTATTTGGGGAGAGTTATCTTGAGAGAGATATTTTGTGATGCAGTACTTTGTGTGTTTGGATATTTGTGTGTTTTGGACATGTAGTATTTATTTTGTTTTGGACATGTATTTGGACATATTTCTACATGTATTTTCTATTATGCTTTGTGGACGTGTTTCTTTATATGTATCCTTTTGTATGAACCCATGTTCTATCTTTATCTATGACATGAGTATTTGCTCTATGATATGAGTACTTGTTGGCATGGAAATATGGTGTTTGTCATTTTTTATACTATGCCAGAGTATGATTTGTATCATTTATGATATGCATGTGTTGAGGGGGAGCTTCATTTGAAGTCTCTACCCAAAATATTTTGTGATAACTACATATGTTTTGTCATCATCAAAAGGGGGAGATTGTTGCCCAAAGGCCATTTGCCCGATATCTCCATGGTTATTTTGATGATAACAAAACATATTTAGTTATGTATTTAACATTTGTGTTTCAGAATATTTCAGGTTATTTAACAGGTTTTTTTGACGGCTCCGCTAAAGACTCACAAGTTTGGACGCCGCAAAAATGAAGATTCCCAAGCTATGCACAACTAGGATGTTTCGGGATCAAGATGATGATGTGAAGATCAAGACAAGATCAAGACGACAAAGAAAAACAAGATTTGTATTTTTGTTTTTAGAAATTGTGTCAAAACCTAGATGATAGAAGTAGAGGATTGGGATTACACACACAACACCTATTCAGTTTTTATAAGGGCTTCAAAAATGATTTCAAAATCCTTTTCCCTAACATGTTTTGGAAATTAAGTTTTTGGAAAAATAGTTTTTTTTTGAGAAAAACAAGTTTTATCAAAAGGATTTATATCAAAATATTTTAAACATGATAGAGTATTGACACAGGCTCATACTCTAAGTTTTTACAAGTTTAAAATATAAAACTTAAAAGATAAAACCATTTCCCAAATTTTCTGGTTCTGGCAGTTCTGATTTTTCAGAACTGACAGTGGCCGGTCGACCGCGTCGGTCGACCGGACGTGCACAAATTGTGCACGAGTATCAGTCGACCGCAACGGTCGACCGATCCCTTTGTTTTTGCTCTCGGGAAAACTCGGTCGACCGAGGCGGTCGACCGTAGGTCCCCAACGGTCGGATTTTTGACCGTTGGCGGTCGACCGTCCCGGTCGACCGGACTCTGTCAGATTTTCTGACAGATTCCAACAGCTAGTTTTCTGTCAGGTTTTTGTTTTGGGATTTGATTCCAACAGCTATGAGAAGCTGTTTTGAGTTGTTTTTGACCCCTATAAATAGGAGGTCATTTCTATTTGATAAGACATCTATCAAGAACAATTTTACAAAAGATTTTCAAGTGTTTTCCAAGTTTTCAATAGCTTTATTTTGCAAAAGATTTCCAAAGCCAAAAATTGCCAACACCCCAACTTGTAGCCTTTACCTCTAGCTTCTCTCTAGCTTTTGCACTACACAATCCCATCAATCTACATCTACATACTTGGTTTAGGATTGTGCTAAGTGAGCTTTTGTAAAGTGATCAAGTGTTGATCACTCATTTTCTTCTTGGAGTGAAGTTGTAGAGGCATCGGCTTCAAGGCGAGCAAGTGTGCTCAAGGTGGTGTTGCGGCATCACGAGAGACGGACAAGTGTGTCCTTGTATTGTTGATCCGGTGGGATCCTCAATAGTGAAAATCCTTCAAGTGTGAAGGCGGGGACGTAGAGCGTGGCTCGAACCTCGGAAACATATCGGCGTGTTTGCGTTTGCTCGAATTTTCTCTAACTCAACTCTCTTACTTTATTGCACTTATATTGTTCTATTTATTGCAAATTTACATTTGTGCGAATTGTTGTGTTAGAAATTTTTAATTCCGCATAATTGTCATTTCATATAGCCATCACCTATTCACCCCCCCTCTAGGTGATCTCAATTAGTATCATAGCGATTTCAATTGGTATCAGAGCCTAACCCTACAACTTAGGTCTAACCACCTTAGGGAGATCCATATTTGGCTATATACATTTTTTGTTGCATTATATTTGCTTGTGCATTCATGGCATCCATGGACTTCTCTAGCATTAAATCCCCACCCAAATTTGATGGTTTGAACTTTCCCATTTGGAAAGTCAAGATGAACTTATTTTGAAATCCTTAGGTGTAAGGGTAGCTAGGGCCATAACCAAAGATTTCATAGAACCTACAACCGATGAGAGCACATGGTCCGAGGATACTTCCAAAGACTATGAGGCTAATGCTAGGGCACAATATGCATTGACCCAAGCATTAAATGAGGATGACCTTGCACGCATAATTAATTGTAAATCCGCATTTGAGGTTTGGAACATTCTTATTGTGACTCATGAGGGAACGTCACAAGTCAAAAGAGCTAAGGTTGACTTGCTACGTTCTCAATATGAGAACTTTTATATGTTTGATAATGAGAGCATTGATGACATGCTCACTCGTTTTAACTAAGATCACTAACTCTTTATCTTCTCTAGGAGACAAGATTGACAATGACCAAAAGATTCGAAAGGTCATTCGGGCTCTTCCCAAAGCTTGGGAAGTCAAGGCAACAACACTCAAGGAGCTTAATGACAAAGAGGAGATGGAATTCTCCGGCTTCATCGGAAATCTCAAAACACATGAGATGAGATGAAGGTTCGAGAAGAAAGGGAGGCACCCAAGAAGAAGACCATTGCCTTCAAAGCCACTCCTACCATACACGAAGAGGACGACTCATCGGAGGATTGCGATGAGAACTTCGCCATGCTCATCCGAAAGGTGGGCAAGATGTTCTACAAGAAGGGACGGCAAAGCAACTTCCGAAGAGGGAAACCTCAAGGAAGGTACGAGAAGAAAAGAGAAGAACCCGGTCCTTGCTTCCATTGCAAGAAGATCGGTCACCTAATTGCCGATTGCCCCGCTCTTCAAGCAACCACCTCCAAGCATGGGAAGAAGAAGAAAGCTTTGGCTGCTACATGGGATGATACGGAGTCAGAATCCGAGGAGATAGACATCGCCAACATGTGCTTTATGGCACAAGGTGAGGATTCATCTAAGGTATGTTTAGAAACTTCTATTGATGATGATGATCTTACTATGGATGAACTTGCTCAATTTTTTTGAAGAATTGCAACATAAATATGAGATTTCACAATCTCATAATAAGAAATTGAAAAAGGAAAATGATGTTTTAAAGAACAAATATGATAATTGCTTAAATGAGAAGAATGTTTTATCTAGTGCTTTTGAAAAATTGAAAAGTGATTTTGAAAAATATAAATTGTCAAATAAAGGAAAAACCCCCATGGTCTCTTGTAATAAAAATGAATTTGTAGAGATTCAAAAACGGGTTGAAGTTTTAGACTCTACTCTTAAAAAGTGTGCATTTGATTTCAACAAGCTTGCATCTAGGTTTCCCAAAGGAATAGCCCAAGGGAAACATGTTCATCATAAACATGCTACACATAAACATGCACACACACATAACCATGCTTTTATGTACAATTGTGGTAGAATTTACATTTGCACGCATTGTGGCCGCAAAGGCCATTTAGAAACGTTTTGTTATGCTAAGAATAATGTTAAGAATAAATTTGTTTGGGTTCGTCCCGGATCTAATCCCAAAGGACCCACTAAGATTTGGGTACCAAAAGAGCCACCGAATTTAAATGATACAGGTATAGGTGGATCTACACCCTCCAAGACTTAGGAGGAGGTGGTGCCCTGGTGGTTGATGCATCGGAGCTTAAAGAACAAATCGTGGATGCATCGCTATCGTGGAGGCACCTATTTGTGGAGATTGCCCGTATTTTGGTAATCATCTCCATTTAAGAGTTTAATTTTGTATATACAATTGTTATAGAATTGCTAGTTTAATTTTATGCCTCATTGATACATGATTAGTATAAACTTGCAACTCTATCATGATTGTATATGCCATGTCCAGTTTTTGATATCTAGTTGTTTATGCAATGTTTAAATGTCCACATGTATAGTTTATAATTTGTGATTATATACTTGTATACATATACACATTTTTTCATAAATAAAAATAAACATTTGTAAAATTAAAAATTAAAATACCTTGTTTGTAACTTTGGTTGTCATAACAATTTAATGAAGATTACAACATGTTGATTGTAATTTTATATTTATAATATATCATATTTTTTAATAAAATTATATTTTTTAAAAATTTTTTAGGCTGTATTTGCAGACAGGTTTCAGGCGAAACCGGTCGACCGACCATAGTCCCGGTCGACCGCTGCAAACCAGCAGAGCTCTCGGGATAATTCGGTCGACCGTGCCGGTCGACCGTTCTGAAAATTCAGAACTCTCGGTTGTCCTCGGTCGACCGAAAGTCACCCCGGTCGACCGTTCGACGGATTCTGCCCTATATCTGTTATTTCTTTTCACTTTTTTTCTCTCTCTCTCTCACTCAGCCGACGAGCCCGAACTTTTCTCCCTCCAAAATTTTTCTCTTTCTCTCCAATCTCTCAACCGATCTCAAATTAATTTAAAACCCACTTGTAATTCCTTCTTCTACTTCCAGATCTTCAGTTTCAGGATCATCCATCCGCTGGATTCGGAGAAATTCGGCTTTCACTGATCTAGGGTTTCAGCCCTTCAAGTTAAGGTAAAAATCCGATTTTTGATTCTGTTTTTCATATCTTGCTTTGGAATCAACTATCTATTGTCATCAATTCTAGGTTTCTAAGCATCTAGATCAAGCCCTAACTTGTTTCAACCTAAAAATCTCATTTTTTTTATTCCAAAATGTCAAAACGATCAAGGCAAGAGAAAGGCAAAGCCATTGCATAACCTTCAACTCCCAAACCTAAACGTCTTTTTGTCAGTGAACTTGCCGGTAATCGTCACATCAATCTTTCCACTAGAAAAATCAACTCGGGGAGATATGTTGTCATTCAAGATTTTGAGCATTTGGATATCCCCCAAATCTTTAGGAACAATGAACTAGACGAGTTCTTAACTATCAAGGAACAAGTCTATTCCTCTCTAGTTCCCTATTTTTATGCAAACTTTTCATTTGATGGGAACCAGATCAAATCTAGAGTGTTAGGTAGGGACATCGACCTTAGCATCGGTCGATTTGCTGATATCCTACATCTCACCCCTGGTGGTGTTGATGTGTATTCCTATGACCTACACACTTTTGAGTCCTATCCTGACGGTGAGTCTGCGCTCACCGCCTCTACCTTGATCCACGGGGATGACAACCCCGGTCTAGTAAGGAACGAAGTTGTGAGTAGGTTCACTCTCACTGCTCAGATCCTTGCTAAGATTATTTTCGACAACCTAGTCCCTAAGCATGGTGAGTATAGTAATGCTAGGGGTCCTACATCTCTGATTATCTATTGCCTTCTGCGAGGCATTAAGATAAATATCCCCTGACTCATTGCATCTCATATGGCTTCTGACCAAATTCGTATGTCCGGTCGAAGTCTTCCTTTTGGCATGCTGATTACTCACATTCTCAGAGCCCTCAACTTCGATCTTTCTGCTGAGATTTCAGAAGATCCCAATATAAACATTGATGGAGTTTTGTTGAAGAGGATGGAAGCATAGTTGCGTAGACACGCTCCTGAGCAACCTCCAATTCCACCTCCTGTTATTCCTGGATCTTCTTCTGCCCCAGGGTCATCTTCGGCCCCAGGGACTTCATCTGCGTCAGCCCCAGCTTTTCCTCCTGATCTTCAGTCTCTCATCTCTTCTGAGGTCCGCTCTCAGTTCGAGGCACATCAGGCCTGGATTGAGCAGCGCGATACAGCTTTTCGTGCAGAGCTGGATGCACGATTTCAGCGTGAGGCCGCTGCTCGAGCGGAGATAGACTCTCGCATCCAGGGTCTTAGGAATGACATGTCATATATTGCTGACTCCATGAGATTTGTGGATGTTCAGTTTGATGCTCTTTTCACCAAATTTGACATGATTCCTCCTGATCCTACTTCCATCGCTCGTCCACTTCCCTCTTCTGGTCCTCCATTTCCTACCAGAGCTCCATCATCTGCTCCTCCACCTCGACCTCGGGTTGACAGCATTGATCCAGAGGAGGCGGCAGCTTCTTCAGAGGAAGATGGTGATGGTGACAAGACTATGGCCGAAGGCATGGAGCACTCGTCAGAGGACGGAGACGATGACGGCGGTGACGGTGATGCTGGTGCTGAGGAGTGACCTCCCCTTTTGATGATGTCAAAAAGGGGAGAGTTATTTGGGAGAGTTTATCTTGAGAGAGATATTTTGTGATGCAGTACTTTGTGTGTTTGGATATTTGTGTGTTTTGGACATGTAGTATTTGTGTGTTTTGGACATGTAGTATTTATTTTGTTTTGGACATGTATTTGGACATATTTCTACATGTATTTTCTATTATGCTTTGTGGACGTGTTTCTTTATATGTATCCTTTTGTATGAACCCATGTTCTATCTTTATCTATGACATGAGTATTTGCTCTATGATATGAGTACTTGTTGGCATGGAAATATGGTGTTTGTCATTTTTTTATACTATGCCAGAGTATGATTTGTATCATTTATGATATGCATGTGTTGAGGGGGAGCTTCATTTGAAGTCTCTACCCAAAATATTTTGTGATAACTACATATGTTTTGTCATCATCAAAAGGGGGAGATTGTTGGCCCAAAGGCCATTTGCCCGATATCTCCATGGTTATTTTGATGATAACAAAACATATTTAGTTATGTATTTAACATTTGTGTTTCAGAATATTTCAGGTTATTTAACAGGTTGTTTTTGACGGCTCCGCTAAAAGACTCACAAGTTTGGACGCCGCAAAAATGAAGATTCCCAAGCTATGCACAACTAGGATGTTTCGGGATCAAGATGATGATGTGAAGATCAAGACAAGATCAAGACGACAAAGAAAAACAAGATTTGTATTTTTGTTTTTAGAAATTGTGTCAAAACCTAGATGATAGAAGTAGAGGATTGGGATTACACACACACACCTATTCAGTTTTTATAAGGGCTTCAAAAATGATTTCAAAATCCTTTTCCCTAACATGTTTTGGAAATTAAGTTTTTGGAAAAACAGTTTTTTTTGAGAAAAACAAGTTTTTATCAAAAGGATTTATATCAAAATATTTTAAACATGATAGAGTATTGACACAGGCTCATACTCTAAGTTTTTACAAGTTTAAAATATAAAACTTAAAAGATAAAACCATTTCCCAAATTTTCTGGTTCTGGCAGTTCTGATTTTTTAGAACTGACAGTGGCCGATCGACCGCGTCGGTCGACCGGACGTGCACAAATTGTGCACGAGTATCAGTCGACCGCAACGGTCGACCGATCCCTTTGTTTTTGCTCTCGGGAGAACTCGGTCGACCGAGGCGGTCGACCATAGGTCCCCAACGGTCGGATTTTTGACCGTTGGCGGTCGACCGTCCCGGTCGACCGGACTCTGTCAGATTTTCTGACAGATTCCAACAGCTAATTTTCTGTCAGGTTTTTGTTTTGGGATTTGATTCCAACAGCTATGAGAAGCTGTTTTGAGTTGTTTTTGACCCCTATAAATAGGAGGTCATTTCTATTTGATAAGACATCTATCAAGAACAATTTTACAAAAGATTTTCAAGTGTTTTTCCAAGTTTTCAATAGCTTTCTTTTGCAAAAGATTTCCAAAGCCAAAAATTGCCAACACCCCAACTTGTAGCCTTTACCTCTAGCTTCTCTCTAGCTTTTGCACTACACAATCCCATCAATCTACATCTACATACTTGGTTCTAAGATTGTGCTAAGTGAGCTTTTGTAAAGTGATCAAGTGTTGATCACTCATTTTCTTCTTGGAGTGAAGTTGTAGAGGCATCGGCCTCAAGGCGAGCGAGTGTGCTCAAGGTGTGTTGCGGCATCACGAGAGACGGACAAGTGTGTCCTTGTATTGTTGATCCGGTGGATCCTCAATAGTGAAAATCCTTCAAGTGTGAAGGCGGGGACGTAGAGCGTGGCTCGAACCTCGGAAACATATCGGCGTGTTTGCGTTTGCTCGAATTTTCTCTAACTCAACTCTCTTACTTTATTGCACTTATATTGTTCTATTTATTGCAAATTTACATTTGTGCGAATTGTTGTGTTAGAAATTTTTAATTCCGCATAATTGTCATTTCATATAGCCATCACCTATTCACCCCCCCTCTAGGTGATCTCAATTAGTATCATAGCGATTTCAAGCTTCTCATAGCTGTTGGAATCAAATCCCAAAACAAAAACCTGACAGAAAACTAGCTGTTGGAATCTGTCAGAAAATCTGACAGAGTCCGGTCGACCGGGACGGTCGACCGCCAACGGTCAAAAATCCGACCGTTGGGGACCTACGGTCGACCGCCTCGGTCGACCGAGTTTTCCCGAGAGCAAAAACAAAGGGGTCGGTTGACCGTTGCGGTCGACTGATACTCGTGCACAATTTGTGCACGTCCGGTCGACCGACGCGGTCGACCGGCCACTGTCAGTTCTGAAAAATCAGAACTGCCAGAACCAGAAAATTTGGGAAATGGTTTTATCTTTTAAGTTTTATATTTTAAACTTGTAAAAACTTAGAGTATGAGCCTGTGTCAATACTCTATCATGTTTAAAATATTTTGATATAAATCCTTTTGATAAAAACTTGTTTTTCTCAAAAAAAACTGTTTTTCCAAAAACTTAATTTCCAAAACATGTTAGGGAAAAGGATTTTGAAATCATTTTTGAAGCCCTTATAAAACTGAATAGGTGTGTGTGTGTGTAATCCCAATCCTCTACTTCTATCATCTAGGTTTTGACACAATTTCTAAAACAAAAATACAAATCTTGTTTTTCTTTGTCGTCTTGATCTTGTCTTGATCTTCACATCATCATCTTGATCCCGAAACATCCTAGTTGTGCATAGCTTGGGAATCTTCATTTTTGCGGCGTCCAAACTTGTGAGTCTTTTAGCGGAGCCGTCAAAAACAACCTGTTAAATAACCTGAAATATTCTGAAACACAAATGTTAAATACATAACTAAATATGTTTTGTTATCATCAAAATAACCATGGAGATATCGGGCAAATGGCCTTTGGGCCAACAATCTCCCCCTTTTTGATGATGACAAAACATATGTAGTTATCACAAAATATTTTGGGTAGAGACTTCAAATGAAGCTCCCCCTCAACACATGCATATCATAAATGATACAAATCATACTCAGGCATAGTATAAAAAAATGACAAACACCATATTTCCATGCCAACAAGTACTCATATCATAGAGCAAATACTCATGTCATAGATAAAGATAGAACATGGGTTCATACAAAAGGATACATATAAAGTTCATACAAAAGGATACATATAAAGAAACACGTCCACAAAGCATAATAGAAAATACATGTAGAAATATGTGTCCAAACACACAAATACATGTCAAAACAAAAAACTACATGTCCAAACACACAAAGTACATACTACATCACAAAATATCTCTCTCAAGATAACTCTCCCTAAATAACTCTCCCCCTTTTTGACATCATTAAAAGGGAGGTCACTCCTCAGCACCAGCATCACCGTCATCGCCGTCATCGTCTCCGTCCTCTGACGAGTGCTCCATGCCTTCGGCCATAGTCTTGTCACCATCACCATCTTCCTCTGAAGAAGCTGCCGCCTCCTCTGGATCAATGCCGTCAACCCGAGGTCGAGGTGGAGGAGCAGATGATGGAGCTCTGGTAGGAAATGGAGGACCAGAAGAGGGAAGTGGACGAGCGATGGAAGTAGGATCAGGAGGAATCATGTCAAATTTGGTGAAAAGAGCATCAAACTGAACATCCACAAATCTCATGGAGTCAGCAATATATGACATGTCATTCCTAAGACCCTGGATGCGAGAGTCTATCTCCGCTCGAGCAGCGGCCTCACGCTGAAATCGTGCATCCAGCTCTGCACGAAAAGCTGTATCGCGCTGCTCAATCCAGGCCTGATGTGCCTCGAACTGAGAGCGGACCTCAGAAGAGATGAGAGACTGAAGATCATGAGGAAAAGCTGGGGCTGACGCAGATGAAGTCCCTGGGGCCGAAGATGACCCTGGGGCAGAAGAAGATCCAGGAATAACAGGAGGTGGAATTGGAGGTTGCTCAGGAGCGTGTCTACGCAACTGTGCTTCCATCCTCTTCAACAAAACTCCATCAATGTTTATATTGGGATCTTCTGAAATCTCAGCAGAAAGATCGAAGTTGAGGGCTCTGAGAATGTGAGTAATCAGCATGCCAAAAGGAAGACTTCGACCGACATACGAATTTGGTCAGAAGCCATATGAGATGCAATGAGTCAGGGGATATTTATCTTAATGCCTCGCAGAAGGCAATAGATAATCAGAGATGTAGGACCCCTAGCATTACTATACTCACCATGCTTAGGGACTAGGTTGTAGAAAATAATCTTAGCAAGGACCTGAGCAGTGAGAGTGAACCTACTCACAACTTCGTTCCTTACTAGACCGGGGTTGTCATCCCCGTGGATCAAGGTAGAGGCGGTGAGCGCAGACTCACCGTCAGGATAGGACTCAAAAGTGTGTAGGTCATAGGAATACACATCAATACCACCAGGGGTGAGATGTAGGATATCAGCAAATCGACCGATGCTAAGGTCGATGTCCCTACCTAACACTCTAGATTTGATCCGGTTCCCATCAAATGAAAAGTTTGCATAAAAATAGGGACTAGAGAGGAATAGACTTGTTCCTTGATAGTTAAGAACTCGTCTAGTTCATTGTTCCTAAAGATTTGGGGGATATCCAAATGCTCAAAATCTTGAATGACAACATATCTCCCCGAGTTGATTTTTCTAGTGGAAAGATTGATGTGACGATTACCGGCAAGTTCACTGACAAAAAGACGTTTAGGTTTGGGAGTTGAAGGTTGTGCAATGGCTTTGCCTTTCTCTTGCCTTGATCGTTTTGACATTTTGGAATAAAAAAAATGAGATTTTTAGGTTGAAACAAGTTAGGGCTTGATCTAGATGCTTAGAAACCTAGAATTGATGACAATAGATAGTTGATTCCAAAGCAAGATATGAAAACAGAATCAAAAATCGGATTTTTACCTTAACTTGAAGGACTGAAACCCTAGATCAGTGAAAGCCGAATTTCTCCGAATCCAGCGGATGGATGATCCTGAAACTGAAGATCTGGAAGTAGAAGAAGGAATTACAAGTGTGTTTTAAATTAATTTGAGATCGGTTGAGAGATTGGAGAGAAAGAGAAAAATTTTGGAGGGAGAAAAGTTCGGGCTCGTCGGCTGAGTGAGAGAGAGAGAAAAAAAGTGAAAAGAAATAACAGATATAGGGCAGAATCCGTCGAACGGTCGACCGGGGTTGACTTTCGGTCGACCGAGGACAACCCGAGAGTTCTGAATATTCAGAACGGTCGACCGGCACGGTCGACCGAATTATCCCGAGAGCTCTGCTGGTCTGCAGCGGTCGACTGGGACTATGGTCGGTCGACCGGTTTCGCCTGAAACCTGTCTGCAAATACAGCCTAAAAAAAATTTTAAAAATATAATTTTATTAAAAAAATATG
The DNA here is from genome assembly GCA_038442645.1 of Agave tequilana. Taxonomy (NCBI): domain Eukaryota; kingdom Viridiplantae; phylum Streptophyta; class Magnoliopsida; order Asparagales; family Asparagaceae; genus Agave; species Agave tequilana. Next base: position 105,413 of record JAVJIF010034429.1, read on the forward strand.
ATATATTATAAATATAAAATTACAATCAACATGTTGTAATCTTCATTAAATTGTTATGACAACCAAAGTTACAAACAAGGTATTTTAATTTTTAATTTTACAAATGTTTATTTTTATTTATGAAAATAATGTGTATATGTATACAAGTATATAATCACAAATTATAAACTATACATGTGGACATTTAAACATTGCATAAACAACTAGATATCAAAAACTAGACATGGCATATACAATCATGATAGAGTTGCAAGTTTATACTAATCATGTATCAATGAGGCATAAAATTAAACTAGCAATCCTATAACAATTGTATATACAAAATTAAACTCTTAAATGGAGATGTTACCAAAATACGGGCAATCTCCACAAATAGGTGCCTCCACGATAGCGATGCATGCACGATTTGTTCTTTAAGCTCCGATGCATCAACCACCCGGGCACCACCTCCTCCTAAGTCTTGGAGGGTGTAGATCCACCTATACCTGTATCATTTAAATTCGGTGGCTCTTTTGGTACCCAAATCTTAGTGGGTCCTTTGGGATTAGATCCGGGACGAACCCAAACAAATTTATTCTTAACATTATTCTTAGCATAACAAAACGTTTCTAAATGGCCTTTGCGGCCACAATGCGTGCAAATGTAAATTCTACCACTATTGTACATAAAAGCATGATTATGTGTGTGTGCATGTTTATGTGTAGCATGTTTATGATGAACATGTTTCCCTTGGCTATTCCTTTGGGAAACCTAGATGCAAGCTTGTTGAAATCAAATGCACACTTTTTAAGAGTAGAGTCTAAAACTTCAACCCGTTTTTGAATCTCTACAAATTCATTTTTATTACAAGAGACCATGGGGTTTTTCCTTTATTTGCCAATTTATATTTTTCAAAATCACTTTTCAATTTTTCAAAAGCACTAGATAAAACATTCTTCTCATTTAAGCAATTATCATATTTGTTCTTTAAAACATCATTTTCCTTTTTCAATTTCTTATTATGAGATTGTGAAATCTCATATCTATGTTGCAATTCTTCAAAAAATTGAGCAAGTTCATCCATAGTAAGATCATCATCATCAATAGAAGTTTCTAGACATACCTTAGATGAATCCTCACCTTGTGCCATAAAGCACATGTTGGCGGTGTCGATCTCCTCCTCAGATTCTGACTCCGTATCATCCCATGTAGCGGCCAAAGCTTTCTTCTTCTTCCCATGCTTGGAGGTGGTTGCTTGGAGAGCGGGGCAATCGGCAATTAGGTGACCGATCTTCTTGCAATGGAAGCAAGGACCGGGTTCTTCTCTTTTCTTCTCGTACCTTCCTTGAGGTTTCCCTCTTCGGAAGTTGCTTTGCCGTCCCTTCTTGTAGAACATCTTGCCCACCTTCCGGATGAGCATGGCGAAGTCCTCATCGCAATCCTCCGATGAGTCGTCCTCTTCGTGTATGGTAGGAGTGGCTTTGAAGGCAATGGTCTTCTTCTTGGGTGCCTCCATTTCTTTTCGAACCTTCATCTCCATCTCATGTGTCTTGAGATTTCCGATGAAGCCGGAGAAGTCCATCTCCTCTTTGTCATTAAGCTCCTTGAGTGTTATTGCCTTGACTTCCCAAGCTTTGGGAAGAGCCCGAATGACCTTTCGAATCTTTTGGTCATTGTCAATCTTGTCTCCTAGAGAAGATAAAGAGTTAGTGATCTTAGTAAAACGAGTGAGCATGTCATCAATGCTCTCATTATCAAACATATAAAAGTTCTCATATTGAGAACGTAGCAAGTCAACCTTAGCTCTTTTGACTTGTGACGTTCCCTCATGAGTCACAATAAGAATGTTCCAAACCTCAAATGCGGATTTACAATTAATTATGCGTGCAAGGTCATCCTCATTTAATGCTTGGGTCAATGCATATTGTGCCCTAGCATTAGCCTCATAGTCTTTGGAAGTATCCTCGGACCATGTGCTCTCATCGGTTGTAGGTTCTATGAAATCTTTGGTTATGGCCCTAGCTACCCTAACACCTAAGGATTTCAAAAATAAGTTCATCTTGACTTTCCAAATGGAAAGTTCAAGCCATCAAATTTGGGTGGGGATTTAATGCTAGAGAAGTCCATGGATGCCATGAATGCACAAGCAAATATAAATGCAACAAAAATGTATATAACCAAATATGGATCTCCCTAAGGTGGTTAGACCTAAGTTGTAGGGTTAGGCTCTGATACCAATTGAAATCGCTATGATACTAATTGAGATCACCTAGAGGGGGGGTGAATAGGTGATGGCTATATGAAATGACAATTATGCGGAATTAAAAATTTCTAACACAACAATTCGCACAAATGTAAATTTGCAATAAATAGAACAATATAAGTGCAATAAAGTAAGAGAGTTGAGTTAGAGAAAATTCGAGCAAACGCAAACACGCCGATATGTTTCCGAGGTTCGAGCCACGCTCTACGTCCCCGCCTTCACACTTGAAGGATTTTCACTATTGAGGATCCCACCGGATCAACAATACAAGGACACACTTGTCCGTCTCTCGTGATGCCGCAACACCACCTTGAGCACACTCGCTCGCCTTGAGGCCGATGCCTCTACAACTTCACTCCAAGAAGAAAATGAGTGATCAACACTTGATCACTTTACAAAAGCTCACTTAGCACAATCCTAGAACCAAGTATGTAGATGTAGATTGATGGGATTGTGTAGTGCAAAAGCTAGAGAGAAGCTAGAGGTAAAGGCTACAAGTTGGGGTGTTGGCAATTTTTGGCTTTGGAAATCTTTTGCAAAAGAAAGCTATTGAAAACTTGGAAACACTTGAAAATCTTTTGTAAAATTGTTCTTGATAGATGTCTTATCAAATAGAAATGACCTCCTATTTATAGGGGTCAAAAACAACTCAAAACAGCTTCTCATAGCTGTTGGAATCAAATCCCAAAACAAAACCTGACAGAAAACTAGCTGTTGGAATCTGTCAGAAAATCTGACAGAGTCCGGTCGACCGGGACGGTCGACCGCCAACGGTCAAAAATCCGACCGTTGGGAACCTAGGGTCGACCGCCTCGGTCGACCGAGTTTTCCCGAGAGCAAAAACAAGGGATCGGTCGACCGTTGCGGTCGACTGATACTCGTGCACAATTTGTGCACGTCCGGTCGACCGACGCGGTCGACCGGCCACTGTCAGTTCTGAAAAATCAGAACTGCCAGAACCAGAAAATTTGGGAAATGGTTTTATCTTTTAAGTTTTATATTTTAAACTTGTAAAAACTTAAAGTATGAGCCTGTGTCAATACTCTATCATGTTTAAAATATTTTGATATAAATCCTTTTGATAAAAACTTGTTTTTCTCAAAAAAAAACTGTTTTTCCAAAAACTTAATTTCCAAAACATGTTAGGGAAAAGGATTTTGAAATCATTTTTGAAGCCCTTATAAAACTGAATAGGTGTGTGTGTGTAATCCCAATCCTCTACTTCTATCATCTAGGTTTTGACACAATTTCTAAAAACAAAAATACAAATCTTGTTTTTCTTTGTCGTCTTGATCTTGTCTTGATCTTCACATCATCATCTTGATCCCGAAACATCCTAGTTGTGCATAGCTTGGGAATCTTCATTTTTGCGGCGTCCCAAACTTGTGAGTCTTTTAGCGGAGCCGTCAAAAACAACCTGTTAAATAACCTGAAATATTCTGAAACACAAATGTTAAATACATAACTAAATATGTTTTGTTATCATCAAAATAACCATGGAGATATCGGGCAAATGGCCTTTGGGCCAACAAAAGATTCCTAAAAAACTGCCTTGCTTTGAACAACTAAGACAAGCAAGTCCAGTGAAAGGTCTCAATCGTCTGGTTTCCTAAATATAATCAAATAAATATTTCATATCAAGCAAACAGTCTCAAAAAATGCATGATATTTCACTCACCACAATTTCCTTCAACAATTTATTCATGCAAAGCCTTATCAAGTCATTCACCATCCACAATCCTGTTATGTGTATCAAACAACCTATTCATAATTTTTATTAGAAAACTACTATTTACTATTGGAATAGCCATCAATCACTAATAACTCTTTCTTCTCGAGATAATACAAAGTTTCACTACTTCTGTCTAAACTTTAGATGCACTAAATGCCAAATCCCTAAAATTCAAGCCCCTACCAAAAAGGAATTCCAAATAACCAAATTGGGACTAAGGCCTACAGTCATTCTACTAACAAATAATAAGACACTGAGACTGCACTAGAATTCATGAAAATTTCAGCACAAACTGGAAAAGGAGAAGAATTTACTGAGTGTAGAAGTAAAAGGCGAAGGCGCCATCAAGAAGAACCATTTGAGACAGCAAAAACGCCATGATCAAGACAACGAGAGCTCGGTAAACGAGAAGCCAGACTGGGTGGAGCTTCCTCCAACAAGGAGTCCAAAGATCCGACGGCCTCAGCCGCTCGTCCTTCGGCCTCGAGAGCACGACCGCCGCCGCGATCGCCGGAGCGGCGATGATCAGGGCGCAGACGAACACCTGCCATTGGATCCAGTAGTCGAGACCTCCTCGCTCCTCTGACATTTTAGAAAGCAGTAACCAAGATCGCGAAAAATAACCCTAGTATTTCTTGTATTGAAACCCTAGGATTGAGACTGAGAGGAAGGAGAGAGTAGTGAAGGAACTGGAAAGTCTGAGAGAGACGGAGACATTAATGATACGAGACGAAACCGCTGCAACGACCCCGCAAACAGTCTCATTAAATGACTATACTGCCCTTGAGCTGATTTTAGCGCTAATCAGTGATGAAATCAACTAATTTTTTTTATAAGAAATTAAAGTTGCAAAAAAAATCTATCCAAAATATTGTTTAATTACTTATGAAAATTTACCAAGATAAAACAGAGTCAACCACGCATTTAGTAGAGCAGAATGCTAGAGTCGTATGTCAATGTTAGTTGCTTACAAGAATTTGCAAAGAAATCAGTGTTAAAGATAAAACAAAGAGTAACGTGCGCTCATTTTTTAGAAATCACAAGAACTTATACTAGTATACACGGCAGCGGGATTTTGTGTGTGTGTGTGTGTGTGGGGGGCGGGCAGTTGATCAGTGTAAGAAGAAGAGAGACGGAGAGCGAGAGGGGTGACGGATAGATAGACGGACACAATTTGTGAAAAAATCACGGGAGAAAACCTCCGAATTGGATTCAAAATTGACGGGTTAGTATAAGCCCTTAGGTCATTTTGATAAATGAAGCTAAATTACAAGTATGTAAAGAAATGGTAGAATAACATACTCAGTATAGTACAGCATAATGCCCGAGTCGTAAGTCCAAATATCCCACGACAAGCCTCCAACCAAAACAACAACGGCGATGATCCTTAGCACGAGTAGCCACCCAGGATGAACGCACCGCCAGCAGCTCATCCACAGCTGGCCTGAGCCGACATGATCTGGCCGCCGGCTGCCCCCCTTCAGGATGACCCACAGGGAGCCAGCAATGACGATTGCCACAATCGCGAAGCAGATGAAATCGTACCAGTGGAGTTCCAGAGCCATGGAGATTTTTTTCAGGGGAGAGAAGGGTTGTTAAAGTTTCATTTTACTGAAACACAGGAGCAGGCTAGTGATGCAGGTAGTTATGACTGGTTGGTTGATTGACTCACCATTATGCGTGCGTTCATCAATCTCGATAAAGATTTGAAAGAACCATTTGCCAACTAACAAACTTTTATTGATTTCAAAGTGGCACACAAATAGCGCACAACATTTGTGCTACACAAATAGCAAAGACTCAGAATGTGTAGCTGGACATGAAATTGGAATACCACATGCACAATCCAGAGGGTATCACTTCTCTGCTCCAAATTATGCTCAGGCTCAGAAACTAAACAGCTTTAAAATGCTTACAAAACCCAAAAAAAACTCAATTTTTCTCAGTAATCAACACTGACAGATCAGTGTATGCCCAGTGAAGGAATAATATAGGTTCCGCCCTAACTGAACGCAATATTATTTCAAAACTAGTAAAGACATGCAAAGACCAACGCAGAATTGTACAAAAAGAACTAACTACATGTGAATGGGCTTGTCGTAGGTTGCCATCGCAGCTTCCTTCACGGCCTCACTCATCGTTGGGTGAGCGTGGCATGTGCGAGCAATGTCCTCACTTGATGCTCCATACTGCAAGGCCAGCACAGCTTCGTGGATCAGCTCACCAGCGTTGGGCGCCATGATGTGAACTCCCAAGATTTTGTCGCTCTCCTTCTCAGCCAGAATCTTCACCAGTCCCTCAGCATCATCTATAGCCTTTGCTCGGCTGTTTGCCATGAAAGGAAATTTGCCCACCCGGTAGGCCACCCCAGCTGCCTTCACCTGCTCCTCGGTCTTCCCACTGACGCCACCTCTGGGTGTGTGTACACGACTCCAGGCACCATATCGTAGTCCACATGGCCCACCTTGCCTGCAATGAACTCCACACATGCCACTCCATCCTCCTCTGCCTTGTGAGCAAGCATTGGCCCCGGAATCACATCTCCAATGGCATAGACGCCTGGTACATTGGTCATAAACCGGTGATCTACTGGAATCCTGCCGATCTTGTCAGTCTGAACACCGATGGCATCCAGTCCGAGCCCAGCTGTGAACGGTACTCTACCTGCTGAGACCAAAACTACATCAGCCTCAAGCGTGCTCTGTTCACCACCAGCAGCTGGCTCAAGTGTCAGCTTCACCCCTGGCCCAGATGTATCAACGCCAACCACCTTGGTCTTGAGCATAAACTTCATTTTCTGCTTCTCCAGCATCCGCTGGAATTGCTTCCGAACCTCACCGTCCATGGTGGGGACAATGTCCGGAGCAAACTCAACTACAGTCACCTCTGAGCCAAGCCGACCCCAGACTGAACCCATCTCCAGCCCAATGTAGCCAGCACCAATCACCACAAGTTTCTTTGGATTTCAGTTAAAGCTAGAGCGCCAGTGGATGAGACAATCTTCTTCTCATCAATGGTGACCCCTGGAAGGGATTTGACATCAGAACCAGTTGCGATTATGATATGTTTGCCTTAACAACCGTGTTTTCACCTTCAAGGGAGTCAACAGAGACCTCAGTAGGTGCAACAAACTTGCCATAGCCTTTTACGTAGTTCACTTTGTTCTTCTTGAATAGGCCTTCAATACCTCGGGTTAGACCAGAGACTGCTTTGTCTTTTTGCGCCATCATAGCAGGCAGATCAATTTCAAGCTGGGAGAATTTGACACCATGATTTGGGAAAGCATGCATGGCTTCATGGTACATGTGAGAGGAGTGCAGGAGAGCCTGAAATTCAAGAGAATCCAGACGCTTTTATATTCTTTCCCAAGAATGATATTGTGAAACTATTTTTGCTGAGAAAAGGTAATGCTATTTAAGAATTCAAGTCTAGGAAAGAAGAAACGGGAGAATAATTTGCCAAGAAACTAATATATAAAGAGTTAAAACAGTAAAGCTAATAATACAATTGGCAAGAAGAATGCACAACAAAGGTAACTTTTCATGCTCAAGTGTTAGCATCATAGAAATCATTGGCTTGCTCAAAGAATGAAACATTGTAGTATAATAAAAAATATTGAATCCAACAAAAACCTATTCCGTGAAGTTCAACCTGCTCAAATAGACTTCAGGATATTTAGATGAAGTCATCCCTGATCCTCCAAAGTTTAACCATGCATCCTCCTCTAAATATCCCTGCTAAAGCAGAATCTCTCTCTCTTATGGAAACAACATTTTATGGTACTGAAATTCATCACTATCGATTTTGTCATTTCGATATGATTTCTATAAATATTATAAATAGTGAGACTAAATCTTGCTAGCATCCCACGAACCATGCAGCTAAATATCTTCTTAATTCAAACTATGGTAATTTTACAAGAACCATTTCGAAATTGTTCTCAAGTCTCAACTATTCCACATGATACAGTTAATATAGAAATCACAGGACATCAAGTGAGGCAATTCGAAAATCATGTTAACTATAATTAGAGGCTACCACTGTATGCCAACATTCTCCTTCCTTTTGCTAATTCCATTTCTGCTGACCCCCACCATCACCCCCATGCCAAAGCATCCCTCATTATCCAAGTTAATAAGAACACCAACTTCTGAGACATCAGCCAACAGATCAGACATTCCCAAACAAGATCCCCCCCCCCCCTTCTAAAAAATAAAAAATAAAAAATCAGGGTTTCAGGGGCAATATAAAATACACACCTTGTGCAAATTCAATTTCTAGTGAACCCCGAAACACCATCAGGGTTCAATATTAGCAATAACTCTAGCTTTCTCCCGTCAACCAATAAATCATGCATGCCCAAACAACATACACCCAGCACCCAGGTTAACTGGTTCCATCATGCAACAGTTTACACGTGGAAACCCGTTCCATTAAGCGCTCTCATCTCAAAGGCTCCCTATGTGTGCATTGGGGGTTATGTTTTGTGCGTACGTGTGCTTTATGCGTCTGAGGGATGGAGAAGGGGAGCAGAAAGCCTGCCCGTGGCGCAGGAACAAAACCTGACCTCAAAATCAAAACCACCACCACCCAAAACACACACACCCACACTCTTCAAACCCGCACATAGAGAAGGAAGACGGGGGAAAATCCTGATCCTGATCCTTTGACTTAACTTTAAAATTCCCTGATCCTTTGACTTAAATTTAAGATTTCCCTCAATAATACTGTCGTCTATGACTACACATGCAAATAAAAGATTCCTTTGATGAAGCTGTTCACAGCCTACAATTGTTCCCTCAATCCATTATGTTCATGGACTATGCTTCTGCTTCCCATGTCCCAATTTTCATGTGCACTCAAGTTCCAGAGCATTTATGTCACTGCTATTCACAATGCATGTCCTGAGATATGCCGTATCCAGAATTAAACATCTCAGTATATAATATGGATCTGGAATTTGTCTTTAAGAACTGTACAAGTAGTAAATCATAATCATAACTTATAACCAAGGTGTTTTCACCCTAACTTCTTACCCTCATGTGGATATATATTAAGTTACTCTATCATATTGTAACAATCAGAATGGAGCAGAATACATGTTTACAATAATCAAATATTCCTCAATCAGGATTACATCCAACATTTTCATTCCCCTCTAAATTTGGAGGTTAATAAAAGCCTACCACCACAGCTATTGCAAAATGCATATTATGACTTGAAGATTCAAATGAACTTCTTAATATCTGAATTTGGCCAAAGAACCTCTCACCACATGAGGCAACATTATAAGGAGATTGAGGAGACATGTTCAAAATCTAATTTGCAAATTATAGCCCCCAAAAAATTATAATTCACTATTAAAAGGGACAATTCACTGTTGAATAGGACTTAACAATGATGTATGAAGAGTCCAGGTTGATGAACAGCAGCTCAAAATATACTTCCGAATGATGTCTTACATTTGTAGCACTAAAGTTAAACTAGGAAGGAGAAACACCCACAGCAGTATAAGGACACAATGTTTGACTATCTTAAAGTTGACCCTATCCCTGTTAGTGTCACCCCACCCATATAGCCTGGCTAAGAGGAGGTTTGTCTCGACTACATCACTAAGCACTCATTTCTCCCATAGGTGAAACATCTGATAGTTTTTCTAATTCAACTTTCAAACTTTTATTCTTCTAAGTATTCTTGTGAAATTGCCGCTTTATAATGGTAAGTCCAGTCCCAAGGGCCTTCTAGGTAATTATCACAAATAACTATGACCAACCATCTTGATCAAATTTAAAAGTTGAAACTTTGGAATTGTCATATACTTCTATCCCAAGAAACATCCTCAGTTAATGCAGTGGTTATGACATATCTCTCGTGGCAACCCCCACCCTCTTTTTTGAACTTCGACATAAACATTCTAATTTTAGACCTTCCCTATTTTTGTAGAAGGACCATCCAAGCCATTGTACCAAGTACCAACACTATTATCACCAAAGAGACCAGAATAACTTTACATATTTGCAGTCCTCTCTGTACTAATTTTATCACATATGAAACAAGAAATCATTCATGCTAATCTGGATCTATGATCTGCTAATTAGCACATGCGCTCATGCCATTGATTAACATTATACCAAATGAAGTCAGATTAGCTAGCATCTTATAAGAGCCAAGTGTATTGCAAAGATTTCAAAGTATTCAAAGATCAAACATCTTTGAAGTATATATTCCATGACACCACCACCACCAACAACAACAACTAAGCCATATGTCCCAAGTATTTGAGGTAGGCTACATGAACCAAAAGAGAATTACGCCGGATCGGGCACATGGATCAACTTTCTCCACTCATTCCTATCGAGCAATATGCCTTCACTAAGACCTTTAGCCTCTATGTCTTGTCGTATTACCTCCATCCATGTTTCTTCAGTCTCCCCTGCGCTCTTTTAACTTGCCTTAAATTGATACGCTCTACTCGCCGGACTGGCACATCTGTGTGTCTACGTCGCACATGACCAAACCATCGTAGGTGGTTTTCTCTCATCTTCTCTTCTATAGAAGCTACACCTATCTTAGTACGAATATCCTCATTTCTCACCTTATCTCTCCGCGTGTTACCACACATCCAACGAAGCATGCGCGTCTCTGCTACACTATCTTATGGGCATGATGTCTCTTTATAGCCCAACATTCTGTGTCATATAACAAAGTTGGCCTAATAGCAGTCCGATAAAACTTTCCCTTCAGCCATAACGAAATGTTACGATCACATAAAACTCCTATTGCACTTCTCCATTTCAACAAGCCAGCTTGGATCCTATGGTTGACATCACTATCAATCTCCCCATCCTTTTGGATAATAGAACCCAAGTACTTAAAATAACTGTTCATCGGTATTTCTTGTCCATCTAATCTCACAGTACTATAATCTCGGATTCTCTGTTTACTGAATTTACACTCCATATATTCAGTTTTGGCCCTACTTAATCTAAAACCTCGAGATTCTAGAGTTTGCCCCCATAACTCCAATTTGGCATTTACCCCAGCTCTCGTCTCATCGATTAGGACAACATCATCAGCAAATAGCATACACCATGATAACTCATCTTGAATAGCTCTAGTAAGCTCATACATTACTATGGCAAATAAAAATGGACTCAATGCAGATCCTTGATGCAATCCAATTGTGATAAAAAAGTCACTTGTTATGCCTCCACAAGTTCTGACATGTGCCACTACTCCATCGTACATATCCTTGATTATGTCAATATATTTGATGGGGACTCCCTTTTACATCAATGTCCACCATAATACCTCTCTTGGCACCTTATCATAAGTTTTTTCTAAATAAATAAAGACCATATGCAAATTTCTCTTCCTCTCTCGAAATCGCTCTATAAGTTGACGAAGCAAATGAATAGCTTCTGTTGTCGATCGCCCCGGCATGAACCCAGACTGGTTCTCTGATATTGTAACATTCTGCCTTAACCTGTGTTCAATTACCCTTTCCCAGAGCTTCATGGTGTGACACATAAATTTTATTTCACGATAGTTTGAACAACTCTGGATATCACCCTTGTTCTTATAGAGAGGTACGAAGGCACTCTTCCTCCACTCATTAGGCATCTTTTTAGTTAGCCAGATCTTGTTAAAGAGGTTTGTCAGCCATCTCACGCCCACCTCTCCTAAGCATCTCCATACCTCAATAGGAATTACATCTGGGCCAACAGCTTTCTTGACTTCATCCTCTTTAAGGCTTCTTTAACTTCAGATTCACTAATTCTGCGCATATATTCCATGACACCAAAACTCTATAAACAGAACTATAGACATCATTGGCAATCTGTCTAATATCTATTGTGTTAAACAAAAAGGATGACAGGAGTATTTCATGACCACATAAAACAATCAATAAGACCCAATTTAATTTGCCTCACACTGAACTTGATTTCCATGACTGGATATCAATGTACAAGATCTTATCTCCCAATTCAATGAATTTCAACTAATACAACATTCTTAGCCAAAACGATATGACTCATCCAACAATATCCCACTGGTAAGCAGCTAACCCAGAGTACTTAGTTCAACTACATGAAGAACCCACCTGTAAAAAGTACACTTCAACTTAACTATAGCTTATATTTGAGACCAGTCTTTCATATTACTCTTTAGCCATGCAATTCTTTCAAATAGTATATCATGTGATTATATGAGTTAACAAATCCAACCAAGGGTAACTTTTCTAATTATTACAATAGTTGCCTAAAAAGAATGCCTAATTCCATAAAACCAAAATAGTAGAGAGATTGTTTCCATTTAACTACATTCAACCAACCTTTACATAGCCTTCTAGATGTCACATAAAATGATTGCTTAACGGTGGCACACTAATACAAATACCTTGCCCTTGGATAAAATTGGTGAAATAAGTGTGAGCACAAATTTTGATATGCTTCTTCCTTCACATTATTCTTGATTATTTGATGAATGAAATTCAAAAATCACGAAACTGGCCTTAACTTGTTTTTTGATTAACTAAATTAAGCCATAACTTACACTCGTTTCTCATCAACAAAAGGTGAGGGAGTTATGAAAAAAGATAGATAGATAAGGAGGGAGAGAGGATAAATCATAAGTTTTAACACATCATAATATGGTTCAGTATTTCACATGCTTAGATACCCAACGCTCTAGTGGCCTAACATCATCCCTAATCTCCAATCAGATCAATATCTTCCTCGCCTCCATGCTCTCCTTCATGACACCTTATTATACGTATCTATCAATCTTGACAAAGAATAAGGCACTAGTACCCATATTCTTTGTTAAAGTTGATAGATAACTATCCTGCTCGTTCAAGTCCTGCAGCCTTCTGCTTTAGACACACGAAAAAAGAACTTATTATACTTTTCTATCAATTTTAAGAAAGGATGGGGTATTACAATTCGTCTTTGCCAAACCACGTTGAATTCACATTTATTTCCAAAGATCTTATTATTCTTATTCTTTGTTAAACCACCTGTACATATTTTAGCCTATTGATTCATTTTTTTCTTTCAACAAAAGTAATGAACTAAGAAAAACTTTAATACCATAATGATATTGCAATATAAGTACATGAGAATTCAAGTTCCCATTTCCAACTTTTCGCTGTTTTGTCTTTGACTCGGATGTAAAAAAATTGTGAGAAGTTATGTGCAATGAAAAAGACGTTCAAGTTATCCCGCCTCCCACAAAATTGGAAATGAGCCTAGAGACTCTAAACCAACACGACTAACTTCACAATACGCCTGCTGATTTCTACCCAACATAGTTGAAATAACACAATCAAGCTAAACTAATCTGATCCAATTAAACTCAACACAAGCTAACTTGGTTAAGGCCTCACTTTGAAAAAAAAATGCAACATGAGTAGGCTTTATTAAATTTTATAGATTAGTCAAAAAAGTTTCAGAGCAAACAATTCACAATTCTATGATCATCTTCTACGCTTGTCACCCTTGTGCATCAAACTTCAAGAAAAAAAATTATTTAACAGATTGGTGCTAATAAAAAACCCTATGCAATCTTTTTTTAACTGGACAATACAAAGCAGATTAACCCTAAAAAAGTGCGTAAATCTCTTGCAGCAACTAAAACTAACAAACATAAATCACTCTAAACCTCATCGCATCGGATCTAATCCTTACAACTCTTTCAAAGATGAAGCACTCACCAAATCAACAAATAAACCAATAAAAGGAAATGATCACGAGATGATTCCATGGAACCCTAGTTTCAATACCTTGGAGGGGATACACCCAACGTTGAGGCACGTGCCGCCGAGGGTCCCCCTCTTCTCGATGCACGTGGTCTTGAGCCCAAGCTGAGCGGCCTTGATCGCCGCCACGTAGCCCCCGGGCCGCCGCCGATCACGACGACGTCGTTGTCCTCGGATCCCGAGGCGAATCCCCTGTAGAGGGCGGGGCAGCGCAGGCCGCTGGGGCTGAAGAGGGCCGTCGCCCTTCGCCTAGCCAAGCTCGCCATCGCCATTGATCTCCTTTATTTCTTCGAATTTTCTGATAATTATTTTACGGCGTTTGGTGAGAGGCTGCGAATGAGAAGGAAAAAAAATGAGGCGAGGGGGAAATAGAAAGGGAAGGGGGCTGCGCTCGTGGACCGATTACATTTGATGTGACGGGGTGTTTTGCATTTCACACCCTGGACCCAAGGAAGGCATTTTTCAGTTAGACACACCTAAAAATTGTATTTTTCTTTATTTTCTAGATCATTGAATCCGACGATCAGGAATTTTGGGCTTCCTTCGTTATTTGGATGGTAAAATATTAAAGTAGGAATTCCTTAACATTTGGCTGGTTAGGGCTTTCTCCTGCTCATTCTATATTTGGGTTTGGAGTTGCTTGCTCTCCAAGCCAGGCTACCATTCAGCCCTAGCGCCACAACCCCCACCCCCAAGTTCCCGAACTCTCTCAAAACCCTAACCCTAACTCTCTCTCCCTCGCTCTCTCTCTCTGATCTCTCCAATGGCGAACCCTAAGTCTAATCTCCCAATCACCGTCGCATTCGCCGTCCACAAGATCCAGCTCTACCTCCTCGAGACCCCGTCGACGCCTTTCGACCTCCTCATCACCGCCTCCGCTCTCCTCTCCAAGCCCGACTACGACGACGTCATCACCGAGCGCACCATCTCCGACCTCTGCGGCTACCCTCTCTGCCCCAACCCCCTCCCCTCGCCAGCCGATCGCCGGCGGAAGGGCAAGTACCGCGTCTCTCTCAGCGAACACAAGGTCTACGATCTCCAGGAGACCTACAACTACTGCTGCGAGGAGTGCTTGATTGGGAGCAGGGCGCTCAAGGGGAGCATGGGCGACGAGAGGAGGGCGGACGTCGATGTGAGGAAAGCGAAGGTCGAGGAGGTCTTGAGGTTGTTTGGATATTTAGATGGGGACGAAGAAGGAGATGAGGTGATGAGAGGCGAGAGCTTGGGGAGTGTAAAGCTGGAGATTAGGGAGAAGGAGAGTGTTAAGGCTGGTGATGTGAAGTTGGATGAGTGGATTGGGCCGTCGAATGCCATCGAGGGCTATATTCCTCAGCTCGATCGAGGTAGGGAAATTTCTGTATTCTAACATTTTCATGTTGCCATTATTCACGAGTAAGGCTGTATCAAACATTTTCATGTTGCCATTATTCTTGGGTAATGCTAGATGGAGGAGTGGAAGGAAAAGTAAAGAACAGTGACATTTAATGATGGAAAAAGTTTCACCTTGGCTCGTGAAATTTCATTTTTCCTGTGAAAATCGAAATGTGTTAACTGGTGCAGCTAGAAAATATGGAAATCAAGAACAAAAATTTTCACCTTGATTTGGGAAATCTCATTTATCGTGGTCTTGTAATTTCTTACACTTTGAAGGGAGTATCAGTTGACATGGTTATGTTTCAATAGATAATAAGTTGACATTGCTATTATCTTTAAGCATTTTACACCATGTCTCAAGTATTAAGTTGTAGGAGTACTTGATTTAGTAAAATAGTAAAGATGAGTTGGATTTGTTTTGTTTGATATCTTTGTTGCATTTTATACGTGATTCTTCTGTTTTCTGAACACAGGTGTGCAATTGTATTGTGTTTTGCAGGTTCTAAATTTACATCCAATTTAGAATCCGTGCATGGGATAGTTAGTGCTAAGACTACTGAAGTGGACTTTTCGACTGTAACTGTTGGATATAAAATTGATGGAGTTCATTCGAAGGAGTCTTCTGGCTTGACAAATGATGTTTCAGAAATGATTGCAAAAAAGTTCGAAAATGTGGTTATCACAGAAAAGGGAAAAACAAACTAAAGGTCATCAAAGTCATCCGAACTTAAATCTCAAACAGATGCAACTAATTGCAGTGTTGAAAAACTGGATTACAATGATGTGGGTTTCACAAGCAGTATCATCTCTGGCAATGAGTTTGATACAAAGGCCTGTACTTTTTCAACCCTGGATGCTTCAGAACTAATAGCTAAACAATTGGAAGGTGTTGTTATTGCTGAGAAGACAGCGGCAAAACTTAAAACATCAAACTCACCAAGGTCTAAGTCAAGAAAAAAGGCAAGCAGTAATAAGAGTGACAGAATAGATTTTCAGAGCACAATAATTGTCGGGGATTCAGTCAACACAGTTGCTCCCAAGACTACATCTTTTGCATCATATGATAGTACAAAACGACCAGCTGAAAAATCAGAAGACACTGTTCATGTGAAGAATAAGACAGGGTTGACAGGCTATAATGAATCAGAAAGCATATTGCGCTTGGAAGGAGTTAGCTCAGGAAAGAAAGAAGTACTGCAAGAAACTGGATTGAGATCTTCTTTGAAGACTTCACGATCAAAGGGGGGAAATCGATTTGTTAAATGGGCTGATGAGAGAAAAAAGAAAGCTCTGGAAGATAAAAAGGACACACCACAAGTCATGCAGGAGGAAGATTCGGATAGCTCCTTCCGACTTGCATCAGCTGAAGCTTGTGCTGCTGCACTGTCACAAGCAGCAGAGGCTGTTGCAATTGGTGAAGCTGAAGCTGGAGATGCAGGTAAATACTGAAACTGGAATCTGGTGGCTTTCTTAGCAGCCTCAAATACTTAATTTGTTCTGACATGTCTTCCATCTGTTGTCAGTCACTGAAGCTGGGATCGTAATCTTGCCTCAGCCACAATATGGCGAGGGTGGTGACTCTGAGGCAGATGTGGAGGCATTTGAATTCGACCGGGGGGGGTTCTGAAGTGGCCTAAGAAGACTGTACTTTTAGATACTGACATGTTTGATGTGGAAGACTCATGGCATGATACACCGCCAGAGGGTTTCAGTTTAACTGTATGCTTCTGTTTGCTGCTATTGATCAGTGCACTAGTGCAGTTTCTTCCCTGTCAAAATTGCTTCTATAGTTACCAAACTTTGTGTTTTTCTTTTTCAGTTATCATCATTTGCAACAATGTGGATGGCGCTGTTTGGATGGATGACGTGTTCTTCTTTAGCTTACATATATGGGCGTGACGAAAGTTCACACGAGGATTTTTTATTTGTGAATGGGAGAGAATACCCACGGAAAAGTTTCATCAGAGATGTGAAATCATCTGAAATCAGGCAAGCTCTAGATGGTTTCATATGTCGCGCTTTGCCTGGGCTTGTTATGGATTTAAGACTGCCGACGCCAGTGTCAACTTTGGAGAAATTTGCGGTATGCACAAAGTACAATATTTTATCTCAACATAAACAATGAGAAACAAATCTTGTCTATGCTGCTCTTTAGGTATTTTTAATTGGTTTTTCTTGCTGCATGCTCATGTTGGGTCGTATTTGGAGTGCTAAATTCTTTTCCCAATTTTTACCCCCATTACTCAACTTTCCAAGTATCTATTAATGATCCAACTTTGCCTGTGAACATTTTATGTTTTTTTATGTAACATGTTAGGTTTGTACTTCCTGATACGTGCTACTTTTATGTTTGAATTTTTTTCCTTTAGAGCTGAAGAGTTGTCAGGTTTCCCACCTTTATTTTCGTTGATGACAAGTGTCATTATCACATTCTTTATGAATTTTAACCATGTGATTATCATATTATTTATGAATTTTAGTAAGTGCTGTTAATGGCTAGTGTACGTAAGGTGATGCATGGTAATTAACGTGCATGTTGCTAAGACCACATTGAATCCACATGCTGTACACATAAAGAAATCAAATAACTTTGTAAATCCATAGACCACATTGTGCGTATAAAGAAATCAAATGACCTTGTACTTGTTGTTGCGTAAAGTCTTAGACATGAACACCCCCTTAATCTCTCAACATGTGAATCATTTCCAATGAGCTCGTGTTGGAGAGTAGTTACGCATGTAATAGTTCTTATCACCTGTCCCTTGTTCTTAGATTTTAAAAATCTTGGTTGCACTACAGGAATGATAGTGGTTTTGATCCATCATCTGCTCTCCTAATAAATGAGATAAAAAATGCTTAGAGAAACGAGGTCATCACTAAGAAGTTAGAAGTACCTCAAGTTGAGGAGGAAGGGAAGGAAAACTGGCTGAGATGGTTTGGGCTTGTGTGTCGAAAACCATTAAGTGTGCTGGCAGGAGCAATAAAATCTTAGTTTTTTTTTTTATATTCAGATTAAAAGAAGCAAAACAAAACAAAATTACAAAATAAGCAAACTATAACAGAAATCAAGTTGATGACAAGGAGGACTAGCTAGAGCTAAAGGAACATGCATTGAGGCAGTTAAAAAAGGATGTGATGTATGCTAACCATGGCCCTTGCGGATGAATGGAAAAGAGGCATGTGGTTGACCCAAAGATTTGGCTAAAGGCTTTCTTCTTGTTGTTGTGTTGTATTTGTTCTTCTATAAACTTGACCAGAAACGTTCAATATAAATAGACAATCAGTGACATGAGTGTTATGTTTAAACAGTTAAACTGAATTCTAAGGTAGTAAGATCTGCTATTATTTCACATCAAGTTGCATATAGAAAGCCTAAAAAATGTCATGGACCTAAAAAGTTCATGCAGGCAAAAAGTACAGAGGGGTTCCACTTTGCATGGACTGATTGAGCGTGACATCCAAAAATGAATTTGGGTGGTCATCATAAAATGCGATATTTTGCACAAAGTGCATGAGCCCTGATATATCTATCATAGTGGTGTATTATCTACAGATAGATCACACCATGGAACATAGTGCTCAACCCAAGTCAATTATGAAGACTAGATTTGGTGTGGTTTGAATTAGGAACTGGATCAATAATCAGTATGGCAAGCATTGTCCTATTAGTCTGACATTTAAGGCCCTCTTTGACAACGGGTTAAGACTTTTACTTAAGCCAAAAAAATGATATAGGGTTAAGGAGGGTTAATTTTTGTAGACAGCTGAAGTAAATTCTTGTGCACTTTTTGTTGTTTGGAAGCGATTTTTTCAGAGCATGTTAATCTGATGGCTTTAACCCGGGTTAAAAGATAATCCCAAGCGGAAGGTGGGTTTTTAAAACCCCCCTTAAGCAGGGTTGAATTATGTTTAACCTTGGGCTCATGTTATTCTAACACATATTGATAAAAATTATTGGGCAACATAAAGCTTTAAACTCTCCTAACTCCACCACTCCAATCCAACCATTGCCAAGCGGAGCCTAAGGGACATGCCGGATTCGATCAAAAGCTGCATAGGTCTGAGCTAGCTTTTTTTCTTTTAGTCTTTAGAGAGTACATTTGATCAGTGAAGGCAATAACTGGGCTAAGAAAGTATAATATTAGATTGGGTTGGATGGCAGTGTCAGATGATAGGATGATCAAACATTTGCTGCCTAGACATGTCTAAGTAGGCCAGGGCTGACCGATATGAGGAACTTAACATCATTTTAAATTAAATGGTGGTAAAATTGAAGGACGAGGCCTAGAACTTGACAAAACGTAATGAAATATGATTACCATTGTGGGTTAATTTGCCTCTGAAATAACCAATGAGAACAACAATCTGAATCGAAATTGATGGAATCAAGTTTGTTGTCAATGGTTATGGTGCGTTACAGCCCTGTCAATTCTGAAGTTTGCTCAAGTCTGTTTGTTTCCCGGTTGATCTTTTTTATGTTTAAGCCAGTGACTGAAATTACTCACTATGATGCATGCAATCCCTTGTGATCTTAATTTTCATTTGGTTTTCCTTTCAGGCGCGCTTGCTCGATACAATGTCATTTGCTGATGCACTACCTTCTTTCAAAATGAAGCAATGGCAAGTGATCGTTCTTTTGTTTGTTGAGGCCCTCTCTTTGCATAGACTTCCCTCTCTTGCTCCCCATATGACAAGCAGAAGTATGCTGTTACACAAGGTGAGCACACAGACTTCTATTATTCTTGTTTTCTGTGTTATTTTCGTGCTGTTTGGGAAGTTGTTGAATTCTATTCAACTAGTAAATTTTGCGTGCCATTTTTTGACATTTATGTGGTATGCTTCCTGAGTTGATCCTTGAGTTTTGGCCCACAGCTGTGAAGAAATTTGGAAACAGGAAGCAAATAGTTGTATTTATCTACACATTTTCTGTTAAAAGCATTATATTTCAAAGATCATATTGATGGCCATGTCACAATTAGGACAGCCCTTGCACTTTATTTGCATGCACTGTGTTTTCCTTTTCTTTTTCTCTTCTTTTCTTTTTTTACCCTAAGATTTCATGCTTACCTTAAAAGTTTGAGATTTACTAGTGGGTTCACCGCTTTCAGAAAGTCTGTCCGTCTGTAAAACAGGCTATGGTCAATCCGAGAAACTGAATTTATCTATACTAGTGGCACATCAAAATTTTATATAATTTCAAGAAAAAAAAACAATGACGGGCAAAGATATCTCCACTTTTTTTAAATAAATTGCTGCACGCAACAAATTAATTAATCTTTAAGCATAATTACAGCTTTTAAGGGTACAGAACTGCACATGAAGTTGGTTATTACATATTATAAATCAATACTTGAAGAAGATAAAAGGAAGAAGCTGTGTGTTAACTAGAATTAATTATCTGAGGAACACATTTTAAGTTATCAGATAACTGAACCAATACCTTTGGAAGTTGTTTTTTTTCCGGTAACTGACAATTTTACCATCTTCCTTAAATTAGTGCTCATAATTACAATGTGTGCATGAAACTATAGGACTTGATACTTTTTTGAAACCTGAAAGATGCAAGAGGTAGATGAGAAACAAAGCTTGAGATTAGATACACTGCCAGATTACTAGGTTCATGTTTAGTTCTTGATTGGAAACAAAACCTGTGAGTTCTCAAAAGATAAATAATAGCGTTATCAGGCTTGCATTATAACTATGCAAATAGGAAGGTTTTTACAAGTAAGGGTTTTTTGCTCTCGACTTGACCGCCGGATTAGTTTGTTAACTAGAGTTTATGAAGCTGATTAATGGGTTACTTTTTCTTGACGATGTATACAGGTGCTGAATGCTGGTCGGGTGAGCAGTGAAGAGCATGAAACCATGAGAGATCTCATCATGCCGCTCGGACGTAGAGCAATCTCGGTATGAAGAAAATGATCCTGCTGCTTTGAGCTGCAGATTTCACAAATCCACGATGAAGTAGGAATGTCCACAGAAATGCTGCTGTCCTCCTAGTAAAAAAAAGGGGGGATTGTGAGCAGAAGGGAACGTGTATGCTGTCCATGTCAATACCCCAGATTTTTGTACATGTTTATACTAACTGGGCACTACCAAAGGTTATTAAAAGGAACAAAACCGTAATTGCTCTCTCTCTCTCTCTCTCTCTCTCACATTCGTTCCTTTTTTTTGTGCTACCTTTTCCTTTTCTTTCTACAAGCGAACTGGAGTTTAGCTCCCCCGCGCTCTCTCATCAAAATGGTGTGGTGTGCAAATCTGAGAGTCAACCCACCCACCGACCACCTGCCCCCAAAAGTCAACCCCACCCACCGCCCATCTAATATCTCACGCCTTGAACTGCTCCATGTGGCATGGTCAAAATTGGCCGGCCGGATGCATTCTCCCTTCAAACCGAAGGGTCAAGAATCAAAGTGCTTTGAAGAGAAACTGTGGAGAACAAACAACTGGCGGACGTTGAATCGTGAATGAGACGAATACACACAATAAACATACAATAATCAGCTAAAAACAATGACTCACAATAACAGTCAACAATAATAACAATGAATAATACGCCAGCACCTCCACCATCCCCAATATATACAAAACCACCCCCAACTGCCCCCCACCAACAGAGAGCCCTCCAAAACTGCTGGCAGCTGCCTAAAATCAGCCACAATATCAACCATCCGTAAATAATTATTACACAACTCACCTCTCTTTTCATCACCACCGCCACCACTGCCTGCTAAATTTACACCCACCCTGCAACTTCTCTCAGTTCCCACCATCATCAATGTTATTCAACCAATTCTTCAGATTGCACAACGCCTCCGTCGACAGACTGCAGCACCTCAGCGTCGGGACCTTCTGCTGCTCCGCAGGCCGGTCCCGGTCGGAAACCAACGGATTGTCCCGGCTCTCCGAGGAGAAGCAGACCACAATGACTGTGAGGTTGTCAAAGGTGTTGAGCCTCAGTGCTTCCATCGCTAGCTCCCTCGCACACTGTTCTGGGTTGTCGTGACGCCGTAGCCCCCTCCGGACGATGCTCACGGCGTGCTGGCTTGACATCACGTCCCAGATGCCGTCACATCCGATGATCAGGAACTCGTCGTCCTCTGTCAGGACTGCCTGCCTGAACTCGGGCTCGGCAATCAGGGGGGACGGGGATCCTCGCGGCAATTTCACGTCCCAGTCTCCCAGTGCACGGCTCACTGATAGTATTCCGTTGAGATACCCATCGTCGATGTAGCCCCCGGAAGACTCCACCCTCTGCCGCTCTGGGGCGTAGATGGGCCTGTGGTCTTGTGACATCTCAACGGCTTCCCCTTTCCGGCACAGAACTGCTCGACAATCCCCAGCATTGGCTACCAACAGGAGCCTGGACAAAGTAAAGTGGAAACAAAAATGTAAGCACAACAGTAAAAGGAAAATGAAGATTAAATGTAAAGCAAATAACAATGCAAGTACAACAAAATAAGCAAAGGTGAGAAAATAGTCCGCAATTTGGAGAGACATAGGAAGTTGCCAAGAACTAGGAAGGAGCTACAAGGTTTCAGGTTTATAAAACAGTAAAATTGTTGATCACCAAATGGAAGTTGATGAGATTGAGCTCATGAATAGCACATAACATGATCATGCAGATATAAATTTTGTCTAAAGATAACAACTGAACAGAATGTCCCAAATGAAACTGATAAATTCATTCATGTTAGAAAACATGGGATCAATGTAACAGCTATTTCCATATTTCCAAGAACACTTGCAAGTGAAGAAAATTCACACGCACCTTCCAAACACCAATGCAGTGAGTGCAGTAGTCCCAGACGAAGTGCTTATGGTGCAGTCATCAGCCAAAGCGAGATCAGCAAGAAGGAACGCCTTTCGAATAGAGCTCTCAACTGATTCTGAGAAAACTTCATCGGCTTCCAGTGCTCGCGGGAAATCAGTATCTTCAAAGAAGAACCTAATGGCATGCCTCTTGATGTAGGCTGCTGCATCCGGACCTCCATGGCCGTCAAAAACCTGTTCCAAGTGAAAAGAATCAGCCACTGATCGATGATGGAAACAAACCCATTAAAGATGAATGGTTGTGTCGAGTGCTTGATGAGTTACCCCATAGAAGGCACTGGGTGTCGGGCATGTGATGAGCGAGCCAAGATGAGCAGAGAGATCGTCGACGCAAATGTGCTCATCTTCCATGTACCTCCGAGGACCAATGTCCGCGAAACTACCGGACCGGATGCTAGGGATGAACTGAAGGACTGCAGTCTCCACTGAAACATCAGAAGTGGCATCTGAGGCTCTCGAGTCCTATACAGGAAGCAAAATATATAAACATTTGAGGGTCAGTAGCTTATTCGAACAATCATAACTTCATGCTAACCAAACACTTGAAGAAGACTCTTTTAGCATCAATCCAGCATTGGTCAAATTATTTGAAACAGATATGATTAAAGGTTAATTATTGCTCCCAAATGCAGAAACTTATAATTAAACTGGGCAATTAAATACAAATTCTCCCAATATAACGACCAGTTTTTGGAACATTTATGACAATTAAATTTACACTTCTCCTAGAAAACAGCAACTGAGAAGTACAGAACACATCAAACGAAGAAAATTCTTAAGTACCGATCTAAAATTGAGCACATTAAAATTGAATGGCATTTTGTACTTCCCAACGTATTGATGACGAAACAACAGTTGGCCAAAACAATCAAAGTTACAACTTTAGTATTAAATTAGCCATATCATTCTTGGTTCTAAAAGAAAGAAATTTTGTATCAATACTTCAAAATTTACAATCACTGCAGGAAGTTTTGCAGCACAAGAATAATTCTTAAATTCAAAATCCTGACTTAATTCTGTTTCTAAAAGATCTTATTTCTTCGCCTTTCTTATCTTCGGGTTCAACAAACGGAAAATTATAAGTCTATGTTCAACCAAAAAAAAAAACTAATTATTTCATCAAATAAACTTGCGGTAAAAAATTAGAGAAAAAACTATAGATCAAAAAATCAAATTCTCCATCATCCACTGGGAAGAAAGAGAAGAACAGAGCACAGAGGAATAAAAAATCACCAGAAATCACCCCCCAACCCAAAAAAGAAAAAAAAACTGAAAAAATCCCAAATTCCCTATAAGAAGTTTCAAGCCTGCTCAATTCACACCATAACACCACCAAAACACGGGGAAAAAAATTTCCCAGAAAAAAAAGTAGGAGAAAGAATCTAATAATTAGAAAACAAAGTTAAATATACTAATTTCGAACATGACACCGAAAACCATCAGTCACCACCAAACTCAAACCAAGATGCTATCAAACCACCAAACAAAAGATCTGATCACAAACTCACCAGCTCAGACGCGGCACCAACGTCAACTGCGACATGACGTATCGCCGGCGACGCAGGCGGCGTCGCCACCGCCGCCATGTCGACGATCTCCTCGATCCCCTTCGCGATGCATCTGTACTTCACATCGAGCACCGGGATGCTCTGATGAATCACCTCCGTCCCCGCCACCATATCCAAAACTCTGCTCGTCCCTTGAATTACTGGTATCGATCGAACGAGAAAGAAGCGATGAGGTCGAAAATCTCGGAAAATTTTGAATTTGATGCGATCAGATTCGAAGATTGGGAACAGGAAAAAGGGTTTGATCGATTTTCTAGGGTTTGTGAGGGGGTCCTTTTTGTAATTTTGCTTTTGTTTTGCTGTTTTTGGCTGCGAAATTGGAAAATTAAAACAAAGGTTATCTCTGGATGCCTTATTTATACGATGAGGTCTCTGTCGGGTAACCGGCGGCAAACGGTAGGTTCAGGTCGGCAATCGGGTCGGGTAACTGATCGGGTCCGTGTAAAAATCCGAAGTTATTTTTTAATAACGGGTTCGCTTGTGGTTTTCCAAATTAAGAATTACTTTACGAAAACTATGCTCTAAAAAAACCTAAATAGAACTTATTGATAAATGAGTGGATATTGAAGAAGACTTCTCCTTTTTCTCTTTAAATCATTTGGGGAAGTAAAATCTTTTCATACATGAGATATGTTCTGTCAAATGTCATCTATTTTTTTCACACGAAAAAAAATGATATCTTTGTCAAACCAAATTTACTTTGTTTGAAATATGATTGCCACGGGAGAGACAAGGTTCTTTAAAATCCAAATTTGTCTTAGCTATTTTTCATCTTTTTCTTATATGTCATCATTAATATTTCAAGTATTGTTATCTTTTTATTTCTACTTACTCTTGTTTCTTGAATTATTAATCCACAGATAAAAGTGATTTAATTCATCTATAGAGCTTTATAAGTTCATTGATTATTATGAAGAAAATTCTCATTTATATCGCAAATGACCCAACATGACATCCAATATTTCTTAAGAAGAAAAAATTATTTTTTAATTTACAAGTTTGCGTCTCCATCTTGTACGCTTATGAAAAAGTTAATGTCAGCAAACACCGCCATTAAACTTCAAAAGAGAGGGAGTGTGTTAAATTTTTGTAATTTAATAATGATGGCAACTAATATTTGCTACAAATGGTTGCAGCATATTTGAGCACTATATATGGGGCAATTTTTTCAGCAATTTGTATTTTTATTTGCTTTTTTCACCTAGTTTTTCGCTTACTAAATACAAAACATTATTGCTTTGGCATCAGTAAATATATTACAACCCCATTTCTAAATTTATTAATAAACAAAATCAGCTTACAAATTTCCTCTTTGAAATTGTTGTGAGCTTAAACCAGCAACAAAAAAAAAAATAAAAGAAAACTTATCGGTTTATCGGATCCTGCGTATTCGACAACCCGCTGACCGCCACGTTCCGGTAGGCGTGCCTGCGGTGAGGCAGAGGCGCGGACACGTGGGTTTCATCGAAGGGAGGCGTATCCTAATTTCTCTTGCTAATAAAATTACCAAACCACCCCGTTCTCCCAACGACGACCCCTTTGAAGTCAATTGTTCGCTGAATCGCTGAAAAGAGAAATCGTACGCTGCACGCTTTTAGTTGCGGGCGGCTTCGGTCAACGTAGCTCGATCTGGACCGTTGATGGGGTCGCTCAACTGTGGAGATGGGGGTACGTTGGTACTTTTGTTTCGGCTACGGATGAAGTATCTGGATCCGGCTCCAGATATCTAGTGGGCTTTTGGCTTTTGCGGGCACCGCGGGCCTTTTCGTGAGGGCGGCCCGCAAGAGGATTCTTTGCATCCGTATTGACTAAAATACCCTCTCTTTTCCATAAATTTACGGAAATCTCAAATACTTAGATATTTTGTTTTAGATATCAATTTCTTTTCCTTCCCTCAGCCTGATGAAAATTTGGAGGAGCACGTGACAAATAATTAAATCAAAAAAATAATCTCGCTTAATATAAAAATATAAATTATAATTTTAAGAAATTTATTGTACTCTAATGCAACGAAGATATAAATTCCAGACTGTTGAATAACTTGGAGTGACAATGAAATTGCATCACCTGCTATCAATTCGATTGCGACTTGAATTTATGAGTCTCGATTCTTAATATTAAACATGAGTTGAATCTATGTTTTATAAAATAGTAAATTTAATTTTATTACAGAATTTTATTTTTGTAAATCTTGTTATTTCATAGTGTAAATAAATCTCTAAGTGGATTCTATTTATTTACAATGAATTATCGAAATCAGGATAAAGTTTTTATTCAGCAATTATCAACAATCGTGACTAGAATTTAAGCCCTGAAAACAAGTCACAAGTTTTTTCTCTCTCGAGTCTTTTTGCTCAATAATTATCGATTGAAATTGATGATGACGTGTCAAATTACACACGCACACGTGTCTCGTTCATCGGTCGCGTGTCGCATTGGAAGTTGATCTCCTTCAATAATACAAGGAGATTTAATAGAAAGCGCATGATGTTGACAATAATAATAATTTTGTTTGTATTGCATAATTCATGTGGTAGAGTTTTTGGTTGTATTGCTTCGATATTTCTAGTGAAATAATTGATATATTTCCAGGGAAGCCAAATTGGTTGCATTTTCAATTGTAGTGTAAAATTTGTCCAATTAACTTTAGTTTTGTTGAATCCCCAACTTCTCACTCAAAAAAAAAATGAAATAAAAAATGTAAAATTAAAGAGGAAAAAAGGACAAGGTACAAAAATAAAATTCTAAGGAAACCTACAATAAACCATGGGATGTCATTTTCCACATGTAGCATGCATTTGATCATGTGTGAGTATGAACTAGAACCCTTGTCACATGTCACATGCACGGTAAAAACCTAGCTTGAAAACTTGGTCAAGTTTCTATTATTGTTAACTCCCTTGATTTAAACCTAGGGGTGGCCACCGGGGCGGGTCGACCCGCGTCGACCCGCCCCGACCCGTACTGTGCGACTCGTCGGAGTCGCACAGACGGGTTGACGGGTCAACCCGTACCCGCCCCGTTAAGGGGCGGGTCCAAACGGGTTGACCCGTCCCGTGGTCACGGGACGAATCCGATTCGTCCCGTGACGAATCACGGGACGAGTCGGGTCGGGGAAAATTTCCCCGACACCCCCTTCTTATTTTATTTTTTTTTTTAGTCCAATAATTTTTTAAGAACGTTAGAGGGGAAAATTATTCTGCGCCCCCTATATTAAAAATTTTTTTGTTTTAAACCCTCAACGGCTCAAAATTGAGCCGTTGGGGTGAAAAAAGAGTGGCACCCTCTTTTTTCACCCCAACGGCTCAAAAATGAGCCGTTGGCCCATTAAAAAAATAAAAAAAATAAAAATCCTAACCTCTAATCCTCTATAAATACCCTCTACCCTCATTCATTTTCATCTCACATTCTCACTTCATCTCAACTCTCTCTCTTCTATTTTCATCCTCTAATTCACTCTTATTCTCTTACAATTACAAATCTCTACCAACTTTCAATCTAATCTAATGGAGCCCAACTGGAGTACTGGCGGTTCCTCATCCGAAGTCGGTGGTAGCTCTTCATCAACACACAATCCGTCAGCTGCCGCACCTTACACCGATGTTGGCGGTAGCTCATCGTCAGCATATACCGCTTACTCACCATACATCTATGCTCCACCAACATCCGCATTTGCTCCCTATCACAGTTCGTCAAGCTATGCATTTGACTACAGTGGTTTTGCACCATATACACATGCTGCATATGCCAGTGATAGTGGTACAGGTCGGCATTCTATTTTCTTCCCTCCTCAATATGCCTCATATTCTCAACTTTTAATGTCAACATCACCAATGCACGCACAATCTCTGGCTCCTTTTTTTACTGAAACACAAGAACAACACGATACACAACCAACACAGCATGACACTATAGTTCCAGAAACACAACCTGAACCAACTAGCACAAGCACAACCACTAAAGAAAGAGCCAAAACTTCTGCAGTGTGGAACCATTTTGTCTTAAAAATTGTTGAAGGTAGAAGAAAGGCAGAATGTAAGTACTGTCATCAACTATTTGATCATAAAGAAGGATACGGTACAGGTGTTCTTAATAAACACTATGAAAAAAAGCATGCTAAAAGTCACGGTTTACCACCACAACAAGCACAAATATTAGCTGATTCAGGCACACTCTCCACTTGGAGATATAAGCCTGAAGTAAATAAACATAAGTTAGCTGAATTTATTGTTCGAGCAGAACTTCCATTTTCTTTTACTGAATCAGATGCATTAGTTAATTATCTTAAATCTGTTTTTGCTCCTGATTATAAGAGAATTAGCAGACAAACTATAACTAGAGAAATTGAAGATTTATTTGTAAATAGAAAAAATATTTTGAAGGCTCTTTTTACTAGTGATGCTAGAAAAATTTCATTAACTTCCGATATATGGGAAGCTCTTAATCTTATTCATTATTTATGTGTTACTGCTCACTTTATTGATGAAAATTGGATTTTACAAAAACGTATTTTATCATTTTCTAAATTTTCTGAGAAACATTCTGCTACAAATGTAGCAAATTCAATTTTTTTTACTTGTAGAAATTATGGTATAGAAAATAAAATATTTTTTATTTCTTTTGATAATGCAAGTGAAAATACTGCTTCAATAAGACAATTGAAAACGATATTAGATCCAATTTTAAATGGTAAACTTTTTCATGTTAGATGTGTTTACCATATATTGAATTTATGTGTACAAGATGGTCTAAAACTCTTAGACAAATATATTTATAAAGTTAAAGAAATTATTTTACATATAAAACACAGTGGACCTAGGAAACAGTCTTTTAAAGGTTACTGTCGACAATGTGGACTAAAGGAAAAACTGCTCCAAGCAGATGTGAAAACTCGTTGGAATTCAAGCTACTATATGATTAAAGATTGCATTCCTTTTAAACAAGCAATTCAATTTTTTACAATAAGGGTCTGTTTGGTTGTCGTAACTGGCCGTAATTCGTAGTTGTAATTGGTAAACTCTTTTACAATTGTAAATGAGTTACATGTATGTAAATTTTATGGTGTTTGGTTGGTAATGTAAAATTGTAAAATGGGAAAGTGTATTGTACTTTACGGTGTTTGGTTGTCGTAATGTATAAGTCGTAAGTGAAAAAGTTGACCACAAAATTAACTATTTGGTGATTTTAAAAGTTTTAATACTGCAAATAAATATTAAAAAAGTTAAATATTAAAATTTTTTAATATTAATATAAAAAAATATTACAAATTTGTATGACCACAAAATTAACTGTAACTGGGCTGTAAGTGAGTGGTAACTGGGTTGCAAGTGAGTATTAGTTGAGTTACGTAAGTCTTTTACGAATTACGGTCCAAACAAACGCCGTAGTTGTAACTGGATAGTAAGTCATTTACGAATTACGGAGTTTTACGCGAAACAAACGGCCCCTAAATGAATGTTCATCTCTTTATATTAGTGATGAAAGTGGAAATTATATGAAAATTTTTGTACTTTTCTAGAAAAATTTGACACTGCCACAAAAGCACTTTCTGGTGCGTATTATCCCACATGTAACTTAGTTTTTTATAATCTTAATGAAATTGCTCAAGTATTTGCTGCATATAGAGATGATGATAGTCTTGAAGAGGCTATACATGATATGGAAGAAAAATTTCGAAAATATTTTGAAAATATGCCTTTTTTATTTTACTTAGCTGCAATTATGGATCCTAGAATTAAAATAGATAATTTAAAACTTTTATTATCTAATTTTATTTTATGTTTAAATTATGAACAAGATGTAGATAAATTACTTTTAGAAATTAGATCTCTTTTAGAAGAAATGTACTCATTGTACAGAGATGAGTTATTTTCACCTTCTTCTTCTGAATTTAGGGCACCTACACCATCACAAACTTCTTCTAGTAGTCTAGGTAAAAGATTATCTAATTTTAAAAGTATACTTTTCTCTAATACTAGAAAGAAACACTCTTCAGGAGCAGGTTCATTTGATGAACTTAATTTATATTTGAACACAATGCCTGCTGAAATAAATGAAAATGATGATAAACCATGAGAAACATTTGATGTTTTGTCGTGGTGGAAAGAACAGAGAAAACAATTTCCTGTTCTTTCTACCATGGCCCGAGATATACTAACACCTCCGGCCTCTACAGTAGCGTCCGAGAGCGCGTTTTCTGCAGGTGGTAGAGTTTTGACACCCTGGAGGAGCAGGCTGACGCCGAAACACTTGGAGATGGTGGTTTACTTAAAGGACTGGTTCGATGCAGAAAGACGCACACAAGGAAAAGCTATTCTGGATGAAGAATTTGAACAAGACGAGGATGACGAATAGAGAACTACCAGAGTTTTTTATATACATTGTATGAGATGAGCACCAGAGTTTTGTTATGTATACGAGATGAGTTTTATGTACATTGTATATGTGATGAGCAATGTATATGATTTTTTCATATTAATAAAATAATTTGCCTTAAAAAAACTTGTAATTAGTGAAAATCAATTCTATTTTTTTTATAATTTTAGAAAATTTTTAAAATTTTTTCCTCTTTTTTTCCTATTTTTTCCTATTTTCTTTTTAACTTTAAATTTTAAAATTTATGAATTATCGAATTAAAAAAAAAAATAGGCGAGACGGGTCTCGCCGAATCCGGTAACGAATTGGGTCAGGAGACCCGATTCGTTACCCGGGATTTCAACCCGTCCCGTTTAACCCGTGACGAGACGGGTCCAACCCGTCTCGTCCGGGATTCGTTTGCCAGACGGGACGAATCAACCCGATTCGTCCCGTTGGCCACCCCTATTTAAACCCTAACCCTAATTGATGACTGTGACCAAATTTAACTCATCAAATTGTACTCTATTTGTCCTTTACTGCTAACTATTTTCAACCAATACAATGATCCAAATGCAGCGCTTGTTTATTTTACTGCAAGTTGTGAGTTGTAAAATTAAAATGAGAAAAGTGCACTGTAGCAAAAAACTATATTGTATTTTATGACGTTTGTTTGATAATGTGAAAGTATAAATAGAAAAGTATATTGTGTTTTATGGTATTTGGTTGATAATATAAAAAATGTAAAACGTAAGTGAAAAACTATATTGTATTTTATACTGGTTGGTTGATAATATAAAAGTGTAAGTGAAAAGTAGAACAAAAAATTAACTGTATCAGTGATTTAAATATTACAAATATTATTCAATTAAATCTATTATTAAAAATTAAAATGTATTAATAGATTTGAGATAAAATATTAATAATTTCAATACTTTAATAATAATATTAATAATAATAAAATATTATTATAATTAGTAAAATGTTGATAAAATATTAACTAAACAAATAATTATAAAATTTTAAAGAATGCGAATAAAATATAAATATTAATAAAATTTTAGGAAAACTAATAAAATATTATTATATTATTATGCTTTTATAATATTATGAAAAAGTATAAAATTTTATTATAATATTTAATTTTAGCTCAATTTTAATGTAATATTATAAACTATAAAATTATAAAATATATTATAATTATAATACTAAATATAATAAAATATTAATATAACAATAAAGTGTATTATAATATTAATAAAGTAATTATTTATATTATAAAGGTAATAAAATTAAATATAAGGTAATTTTACGTTTAAACGTAATATTATTATATTGATAAAATAATAAAACATTAAAAATATTTTTTAATTGGTATAAAATATTAATAAAATGATAAAATATTAAAAACCATATTAAATAACAATATTAAAATAAAAATAAAATATTAAATATTAAAATAATAAAAAATAATAAAAAATGAAATATAAATTTAAGTACTATTAAAAATATTAAAAATTTATAATATCAAATTATATATTAATTATGAAATAACTGCTTTGAACTGCAAGTGTAACACAAGTGGGATTTACATGGCTACAAAATTAATGATAGCAAGTGCAAGTGAGAAAATGAAAGTGATCATTTTGCAAGTTGTTTTACAGTAAAACAAGCAACGAAAAATGAAAAAGATGTTTTACGATTTGAAGTTTTACGAGTTGCAGCTCAAAACATGCACACCGATAATTTAATAAAAAGTTTCACATTGAGTACTCTGAATTGGATGTGTCAAGAGCCGTTGGCCTCCCAAAAGGCGTGTTTTATTTGGGGCGGAAGCGTAGAAAAGTAAAAGTGAGAAAACTCATTTCTCACTTGTGGTGTTTTTTTGGAACCGGAAAAAGAAAATGGAAAAAATCTCTTTTCTTTTTCTCTTTTTCATTTTATACCTCCTATTTACACTATCATTTTCCCACTTGTAGAATGTTACAATTAACTTTGTGGCCATGTAAATCTCACTTATTATAAGTTATGACTCAAAGCTGTTAATTTATGGTCATGTAACTCCTACTTGCGATCTAATTACAGTCTCAAAACAATAATAATTAATATTTAATATCATTTTATGTTTAACTTTGTGATCAACTTTTCACTTTCACTTCCACGTTACTAACCAAATACCAAAAAATATAATATATTTTTTCCACTTACACTTCCACATTACAATGCATCAAAAAACTGACTTGCACAATTCTCAATTTTCAATCTTTTCTTTTCAATTTCTCACTTACACCATTTCTTTCCGCTTGGAGTAAAAAGTTTCAACTTGATTAATTTTTCAAGGGATATGAGTCACACTAAGAAATAGTACAATAATATTCCTTTCAAAATAAAATTACCATAAGATTTAAATAATCACAGAAAGGATTTTGTTTATTTCCTTAATCCTTTGTTAATTTTCCTTGATGGTGTCAATATTGGCATGAGCACTACCAAATTGCTTTCATGTTCTTTTCCTTTTGGTTGTGTCCTTAATGTCCAAAACTAGCTAGCCAAATCAAGAGGCCAGGATCAAACAACCGAGTACAAATTCTATCAGAACATCTTGCACGAGACTGGAGCGTGCTTTTTTGAGATAAATAAATCTTAACTCTCTGTGCGCTAGAAAAAGAGAGATATTATAACAGCTGCTTCAAAATAGCAAAATAGGATTTAGGATGATTTTAAAATATATATATAACAAATGAAAATAAATCTCTCTCTTTAAAAGTGTATTTATTTTAACCTAACGTTTAAAAAAAAAAAAGAAAATATAAATTGTTGGAACAATAACAATGAATCGAGCATTAAAATCTGATCTAAATTCGATCTAAATTCTTGAATTTAGATCCTGAAAATTAATTAGATCTTAAGAATCTGAATCCAATAAATGAGTAAATTTTGAACGTAGATCCATTTTTTATAAATCCTACCAATTTATAATAGATCTGCAAGTGAACCTTATTAGATCCGAATCAAATCCAACCCATCTCCACGCATTATTGTAGGGGAAATGAGGAAGAAGCGGGTGTGACCAAAAACAAGAAAGAGACCACCAAAATGCCAAGCACTCCTCTAGCAATTGCAGTGGAATTCAAGGCTGATGCAAATGCTATGAAACAAGACACATGCAATGAAATCATCCAGTGATCAATTATGTCATCCCTTTATTGTTCTCAATCAATAACTAATCAATCAACTGGTAACATGATCATGGTCATGCTTAAAAAGGTACAATTAAAGATAGGCATGCCATCTGTCTCAGTGCTAGCTCACGCTTGATCAATCTATGCACACGCAAGTATCAGCAGCTGGCTTGTTTGGTTGCTTGTAGGAGTCATCCCATGGAAAAGTCTCTCTCAAGGAAATGACTGAGCACTCGCCACGTCAGCATTTTCTTTCTTTTCGTACTTTCAGGACTGGTTGGCTGTTGGAAATCAGAGCGGCTAAAATATGACGATGCCTATATGTCAGATTTCGGAATGATAGCGAGCCTCCAATCTCTCTAAAGATTGACAATGAATGAAGACTTAAAAGATAGTGCTAAGCAGTTTCTTTTCGATACGCTAATATTTAAAGTGAAGGGATAATAGAGAAAAATATGAGCGGCGGTCTCTAGATGTATCTCACAAAGCATGTACGGAGATGAAGTGAGAATACCCCTCTTCTTTTATTATCTTGCCTCATGTGTAAACAATTTCCTCAAATTATTATTTTTTTTAATGAACAATTAAACAAGAAAAGCTGCTACAGAAATTAAAGCAACCCAATAAAAGTAGTTCTAGTTCAGAATGATCTAGACCTCTCCTTTCTTTTCCTCTGTTTTAATGAAATGTACAAGAAAATATACAGAGGACTTGTATAGTTTGATGGAAGTGGGAGGAAAAAGTGTAAGTGGGAAATGAGGATGAAAAATGTGAAAGTATAGTTGAAAATTGAGATTTGTGCAATTTTCATTTACGGTGTTTGATTTTAATGTGAGAGTGTAATTGAAAAAATAATATTATATATTTTAGTGTTTTGTTAGTAATATGCACGTGAAAGTGAGAAAGTTAACCCCATGGTTGATCATAAAATAATATTAAATTTAATAATAATTTTGAAATAAAAATTTTGAACTGTAATTAAATATAAGTGATATTTATACGATATCAAAATTTAATAAATTAAGGTATAACTTATGTGAAATTTACGTGATCACAAAATTAACTGCAACATTCTGAAAATAAAAAAACGACAGTGTAAAAAAATATATTAAAAAAATATAAATTTTTTTATTTCTCATTTTTCAAATCTGAACAAATAAAAAGATGAGAATCAAGTTTTCTCATTTTCTATTTTCCTCTCACTTTGAAGAATCTAAGCACACCAAAAGTTTCAATTATATAAAGCAAAATTTGATGAGCAATTTGTCAGTTTCAATAGATGTAATCTTCTCATTGTAGCTTCACATTGACCACAGTTTTATCTGTTGTCATCTTTCTAGATTTATTGGATGACAGTTGAGGACCTGTTTGGTCAAGGGTGAAAGTGAGGAAGTAAGAAAGTAAAGAAATGATAATAATTCTTTTTGGAACTTAAGAATTAATTAGTGAGTTTTCTGATATTTGAATGTTGAAAGAAGTATGGTTTGAAAAATGTTATGTCTTTTCCGGTGTTTGGATGGTAATGAAAAGTGAAAGTGAAAAAGTTGACCACAAAGTTGACAGCAAAATAATATTAAAATAAAAATTAATTAAGAAAAATAAAAAATAGACTGTAATTAGAATGCAAGTGAGATTTACATGACCAAAAAATTAACTGTTTTATGTTATAACTTATTACAAATGAGATTTATATAACCACAAAATTAACTGTAACACTCTGAAAGTGAGGAAACGGTTGTGTAAAAGAGAGAAGAAAAAAAAACAGAGAGTTTTCTTATTTTTCTTTTCTGATATTTGAATAGATAAGAAAGTGAGTAATTATACTTGCTTATTTTCTTTCTTTCGCCCACTTTCTTGCAACCAAACACTTAGGACGTGTAAGCGTGTCCACAAAATAGTTTTTGATCTTGCAGGACTTTAAAATCTAACACAGTAATGAGAGTTCTTGATTGCTGAGAGAGGAAAATTTTGCAGTTGTTGAGGTGAAAGGAGATGGGTTAGATTCTGTGGAGCAGACGGAACCAAGTGGCATGAGATATTTTCTTCTTGTGAATTAGTAATTGTGACATGAACTTCACCGTGGAATTCGCTGAAAACTACAATTTTGGCTCATTATATAGGGGCTGTTTAGATTCAAGGAATTGGGTGGAAGTGAGAAAGTGAGAAGTGTCTATTTTCATTTCCTTCATCTAAACACCGGAAAAGGAAAATAGAAAAAGTTCTTTTTCTTTTCTCTTTTCTCTTTTACACAATCTTTTCCTCACTTGAGTGCTACAGTTAATTTTGTGGTCATGTAAATCTCATTTGTAATAAGTTGAACCACAAAACAGTTAATTTTTTTCTCATGTAAATCTCACTTGCATTCTAATTACACTCTAATTTTTATTTTTCTTAATTAATTTTTATTTTAATATTATTTTGCGGTCAACTTTGCAGTCAACTTTTCCACTTTCACTTCCACGTTACCCTCCAAGCACCAGAAAAAATATAACATTTTTCAAATCACACTTCCCAACAACATCCAAACACCGAAAAACTTACTAACCAATTTTCAAGTTCCAAAGAGAACTATTACCACTTCCTCACTTCTTCACTTCCTCACTTCCACCCTTAACCAAACAGAAGCTGAAGTTTTCTTCCTCAATTTGTGTCTGTCCTGAGATCATATTAGACTTTTTGAAGTGGGAGGAAATAGAGGGGTGAAAAAACTAATTTTTTATTTTTTTATTCGTTTAACTATTTCTTATTTACACTTTTTTTATACTTCGAACTTTTTCATTTGTAAGTTAATACAATTAATTTTGTGATCATATAAATTTCACTTGTAATAGATTGTAGTTTAATGTATTAAATTTTAATATCGTGCAACTCTCACTTGAAGTCCAATTACAATTTAAAAACGTTATTTCAGAATTACTATTTAATTTAATATTATTTTATGATAATTTTATGATCAACTTTCTTACTTTTACTTCCACGCTACTTACCGGACACTGGAAAACACAATATATGTTTTCACTTGCACTTTCACATGACAGTCAAACACTGAAAATGTGAATTATACAAATCTCAATTTTTTCACTACACTATCACATTTTCATTCTCATTTTTCACTTACACTTTTTCTTCGCACTTTCATCGACCCGAAAATTATGATAAGAATTGAAAGCAATAATTTTATATTCTAACAAATCTCATCAGCACTAGTTACCACTACCAGGAGCTTTCTTACTGAAACAGGCAATAGGTTTTTTTTACAGCTAAAACAAATGCAAGCTTGTTATTGTCTCCAAATGATAAAGAATTGTTTAAATTCCAAATAAGTACCCAGGGTGAAAATTGCATTCAACTTGTAATATTAGATAATAAGTATCACATGTAAACATATTTAGCATCTAATAATAGAGATTTTAACAACATTTGGATCCCTTAGCATAGCAACTCTTTAATTATATTAGATTAGATGGGGCTAAGCATCTACTAATATGGTAGTTAGAGTGACATAATTTAAGTGTCAAAAATTTTGTGAGTGTATGGTCAATGATGGGTTGGGTGAAACATTATTCAAAATACATGCATGACCTGCATGAGGACTAAAGATGATAGGGAATTTTATTTTTGATATATACCCCCCATATCTAGTGTATTTAGAAACTTATCCCTCGTATTTTTGAAATTAAAATCTTTTAGATCTTGAAAGTCTAATCATGTTTCTATTTTATTTTATTTATCATAAAAAATCAATATCAATTCGCTTTTCATATATGCACATTAAGAAATTCGAGGAAAAAAATATTTAGAGGAATTTTAGGTTTAACATCAAATTATTTTCACATATGCTCGTTAAGAAGTTTGAGAAAAATTTTAAAAAGAAAAGAAAATAAGTTTAGAGGAATTTTAGATTTTGAGTTGAGATAGAGAGAGAAAGAGAAGAAGAATGAAGAAAACAGAAAATAGAATTTTGGTTTTGATAGAATATGAATTTGTTATATAAGAAGAAAGGAGAAGGACATAAAGAGTAACACACTCTTATTTCATTCAAAATCTAACTTTAAATGGTGAGTTATTAATATCCGAAAGATTTCAGGGGTAAAATTTTAAAATTAAAAATGTGAGGGGTAAATTTTTGAATACTGAAGAAGTTGGGGGCATATATCTAAATAACCCAATATATATATATATAAGAGAACATTCTCCCTCCTCGGTCCTCATTTTGAAATATTTTATTTTAGGGGAAATGTGTTGAAAACTTTGGCCCATTGGGCTGATTTTGGGCTGTAGCCTCAACCTTCAATTTAACAAATGGATTGGGCTAAGGCTGATCAATAAGAATTAAATAGAGTGCCCTTTAAAAAAAATCAAAATTGAAAGAAAGTAAATCCTATATATTTTTTTTCTTGAATCAAAATTATTGGTGGCATCACCACTTTTTTATTTTATTTTCCGAAGCTCTCTATTTAATTTGGTTGGATTTAATGAATGTGAAATTCTGCGTAATGTTAGTGTTTTAAATTTGCACCTTAAATTCTAAAACTATATAAAAGTTTAAAATTGATTTTTTTTTTTTTGTTCAACAGGACAGAAAATAATTAAACAAGTCTTCTTCAAGGCCAGCTCAGTTCATTATTAAATATGTTGAACAGAACAATAACATTACAACCCTAATTAGATCTCTAGTGACCCCATCTGTGCGTATAAATGTAATGGATGACAAGAGCATTTTATGGTGTGATTAAATTAATTAAACTTAATTTTTATTAGAAAATAATTAATGTATAATCTACAAAATATTCAATAAATAAATAATTGATCAACATGGCACCACGAGGTGATCAATCACGTCACTTTTGTTGGTCCTTTCACATCATTTTCAGTAAAAAAAAAAGAGAGAAAAAAGATTGTTTGATGGTTTTGTTGAGGAGTCGGTAATGTAATACATTATCATTATTATTTTTTAATCCATCAAAAGAAGCAACGGAAATTAAAAAAAAAAAAGAGAAAGAGGCAAAAAAAAAAAAAAATTACTCTTTTGTTTTTCCCTTTATATTCCTTTTTTTTTTCCCCCTTCTGCTGGTGCGTTAATTAGAACGTATATCAATAGATATAATATTGGATCATCTCTTATATTATCAACTATCCACTTAAATCAGACCAATCTGAACGCAAATTGCGAGAATCAAATCTAGTGGCTGACGCAATTCTTTTTCAATGTGAGTATAAATATAATAAAGCTAGAATTTTGAGACTTACATATTATCAAGTATTTGTCGTCAGATTCGGATACACAATTTATATTCCTTTTTCTAGTAAGAAAAACTTACAACATTCTATTTTACGTATTTATATGCTCACAAAGGAAAAAGAAAACAAAATATAAAAAAGTGTGTTAACTTGTGATCTTTTGATAACTTATTTCAATAGGTTTCCACTTGAGCTGGATATGCTTGTTGGATATTCTGCTTAACAAGAATCAATCTGACAACTAATCAAGATCACTGAAATATCAACAATCTAATTGGCCAGGTCGGCAAATATCAGGTGGGAGGTTTTCCGTTCAATAGAACGTTCCTTAATTTAAGAACCACATTTCAATTTCCTTCCTTGGTTAAACACCAATTAGACTGAATCTAAATCAGTCTCGATATACTATAAAGTATATCCCCTGTATAAAGGATTTAATCTACTTATACAGTATTTGAAGTGAGGTACGCTTAGAGCGAATCTCCTTAAAACAATTACGTCCCCCGCACCGGTGCTAACGGGATAATGGACGCTGGTCTCCCAAGATACAACACTCCTTCACGGTATTTGGATAGCACTACTAAATCACCGTACGGTCGAACCGTAGTCAACCAGTACCTTCCACAGGATCGTTGAAGCAGCGGTATAAGGACAAATTTCGGATGAATATTTGCCTTTACTTTGGAGGAGCACCCACTGTTGAGGACGATGGAAGGTTGAAGAATATTCTTCTTCAGAAGTACCAGATTCAGACAACAATTCTATAAAAGAATATGTTGAATTTTCCGATTCCTCTTTCAGAATGAATTTTTGCAGAATCTTCTTTGGAAGTCGCTTCGGAAACCGAGTTACGGATTTCTCACTTCTCTTTTGGAAGTCACTTCACTTCAGAACTCTACTTCCTAGTTCAGAACGCAGACTTGCTTCTGCTTCAGAACTTAGACAGAAAGAGAGAGAGAGTTGTTTGCTCTTGATGTTGGTGTGTTTTCAATTGAGAGATCGGAGCGCTTTATATAGCGCTCCAGGAGGGGCCAACGGGTTCGAACCCAATGAAAGGTTGCACCCTTTCGACCCAGCAGTTGTGGCAGCCCAATAGTCACAACTGTTGGCAGTCCAACTGACGTGGAGCGGTCTGTTGGCGGGCGGATT